>JAODUO010001317.1:80000-121185 GCA_025642075.2 Ridgeia piscesae | reverse complement strand
ACTTCAGTTGGTTGATTTTTTTTAATGTAAAGCTACGTGATCTGATGGAATAACACATTAAATATATTACTAAGCTATACTCACCCCTCACACAGTGAGACACTATATACTAAGTGTAAGCCTATTGATATGTTTCAGACAAGCATATTAGTGTGGCAACTGTTTCAACACATTAAACAACACTGGCTAAGTGATGTCAGTAAAGAAATGACGTAATAATTATATAGAAACATTGGGCAGTGCTATGTACGTACAGGGACCGCAGTGGCTTTATGTTGTGCAGCCCATATTTACTTCGCGGTATCATGTGTCAATTGATAGCGACCGAGAGCCCTTACAAAAAATATCATTCAAATACCTCAAATATAACTGCTCATAAGTAGGCCTATTGCATTTAGACATTTATAAGCAACCTCTTTAGGTGGCCTCGGTGTGTCCGGACAAACAATAGACCTGTAGTCGGCTCCAAATAAAGTGGTGTCTACTATATCCAAATATATTGATTAAAGTATTTAAGGTATCTGTACATCTAGCTAATAACAAGAAAGTAAACAACCATAAATTATACGAATAGCTTTAATATATCATCCAAGAAGCCTAAAATATCACTACAAACGTGCACAAAAACATGCATACTAGTAATCTATACAGAAACACGATGATGGTGATTTTTTTTTCAAGAACAAAACTACAATGAACCGACATTTTATGCCAAAAATGCAATTGTAAATCAGTTTTGATTTCGAAAACAGCATTAGCAAATCTCCAAATTACAATATGCAACATGCTTGATTATAACATAGATTTATATAGTTTTTATGGATGTGTTAATAATAAGAATAACAATTTGTCCAACAAAGATATTTTAGTAGGTAAGCAAAACAAATGATCAGGGTATTTTTAAACAACGTACATACTACGTGAACATATTAAATTATTATCTAGAGAATTTTAGTGTCACACACTTGAACATGCGTAGTTATAGTGTAATACTGTGAAACGCTATGTGCGGGTTATAACTCTCTTTGTTTCTATTTAAAAGTTTCGTTTCTGTGAAAGTATTGCATTCTATAATCGAGGGGGTCCAATATGAACGTAACACGCCACTCTTGAAACAGTTCAACGAATGTCACACGAACGTGAGTCTTAAACAGTTCAACGAATGTCACACGAACGCGCTCCTTGAAACCATCGGTCGACGAACTCCGCGTTGCTCACATCGGCCGGAACGTGACCATCTCACACATGCAGTGGGTCGCTGGAAAATTCCGGGGGGGCACGAGGGCGCACCACCCCCAAATCCCAGGGGCGTTCCCCCCCCACGGCCCGGAAAAACCCTTTGTTGTTTTTTAAAAAAACACCTTTTCAAAGCCCGGAAAGAAAAACCCGCAAAACCCGAACACACATTTTCCCCCGGCAGTTTTTGGCCAAGGGAATTTTACCGAACCCCTTTTTCGGAAAAAGAACAACTATAAGCAAAAGGTTTTAAAAAAAATTTTATTTATTAAAAAAAACTTTGGTTTTAAATAAGCCCCAAAAGGAAGAAAAAACGCCAACCGTCCCAAAATTTTTCCTTTTAAATTAAATGTCATTTCTACATTCTACCCGGGAAGGGTTCAATTGGGCCCCCCTTTTCCCCGGAAGGGGAAACCCCTAATGGTTCGGAATTTTGGTTCCCCCTGGTTTGGGGGGTGAGGGGCAACATTAAACCGGGTGGGGGCCCCGGGCGGGGTTTTCGACATCTGCGCAGCCGTAGAACTCTTCCTGTAGTCCGCAGCCAACGCACGATCGACCATCCTCACCAGTTCCCCAGTTGTTCCCTGTGACAGTGACACCACATTTTGATTACATGCGTTTTTATATATATATAATATATTATATATATATATATATATATATATATATATATATATATATATATATATATATTTATATAGCTACCACTTATTTAAACATATAAAATTACCATCCATAACAAAATTGTCATTATAACAAGCGCACATCGACGCAGTTGACATATCGATGACTTTTTTGTACGGTTCTATAAGATAATCATAACAGTGTTGGCATATTCATACATAATTTCGCAAATACGATCTTGTCGCAAATTGAATCATACTGCACTAGCTTAAACCCACCCATGAAGCTCGATAAACCACAGTAAGCATAATGGTGGCGTCCATCACTTAAATAATTAATATATCACAGGAAAATTGCCTAAAAAAAGTAGCTTATAAACGGGGAATGAAGTTGTATTATTATTTTATATAATAATAAATAGCAGTAATTCCGTTTTACAATGTATGTGTGTATTTACAGTGCTACAAAGGTTTACACACACCTTTATTGCATTGTAAAAACACGCAAATATTATAGATGGAAATTAATGCTTTGTGTGTGTGTGTGTGTGTGTGTGTGTGTGTGTGTGTGTGTGTGTGTGTGTGTGTGTGTGTGTGTGTGTGTGTGTGTGTGTGTGTGTGTGTGTGTGTGTGTGTGTGTGTGTGTGTGTGTGTGTGTGTGTGTGTGTGTGTGTGTGTGTGTGTGTCTGAGCGCGTGCGTGTGTATGTCGTGACTTACCCGTATGCCATCTCCACTGCAGCACACACTGCGTGCAGACAAGTCCCGTCGGCAAACGAAGGGTGGCGTTCTTGAATCCGGCGGGTTGTTTGATGTCCAGGTACACTCGGTAACCGGTTCCGTCCGCCAGGGGGAGCAAGTTTCTGTTGAGACATTCGTGCGTTACCGGAACCCGGAAGTCATTGTTCGGACATATTCGGAACTCGAACCAGCCGCCATGTGGCGCTGTGACGTCAACGGCTACTGCGATCTCCTGTAGCACGAACAAGACACGTTATTGCTTGCTCTAATGTATCTTAGTGATTTCAGTTTGTGTTGCACAATAATGCGATACATCAGTTATAAACTGTACTTACGACAGAGATGTGCTTTAATAAACCATAAATGATGTTTTTATTAAAGAGTTTCTAGGAATCGTATGTTAGCAGTGTAACGCTGTGTTTTAGAAGGTGTCATCTCAAGTTTGATTGAGGTGGAAATGAGCCACGTGAGAAACATTTTCACATTCCGTCGATTAGCGACAGGTCCGCTAGTTGTGGTTTATTTTCCGAAATAATCAATTAGCAGATTGTTGTGTATCGGAAAACCATATTTGGGAGGGAAGAATATTAACATTTCCATATATTATTATAGTGAAAAACAGCTTAGTTGTAATTATAATGACATTATATAAAAAATGCACCTTGAGATGGTACAATAAATTCATAAATACATTAATTATTTAAGTGATGGACGCCACCATTATGCTTACTGTGGTTTATCGAGCTTCATGGGTGGGTTTAAGCTAGTGCAGTATGATTCAATTTGCGACAAGATCGTATTTGCGAAATTATGTATGAATATGCCAACACTGTTATGATTATCTTATAGAACCGTACAAAAAAGTCATCGATATGTCAACTGCGTCGATGTGCGCTTGTTATATGACAATTTTGTTATGGATGGTAATTTTATATGTTTAAATAAGTGCTAGCTATATAAATATATATATATATAATATATATATATATATATATATATATATATATATAATATATATATATATGATATATATATATATATATATATATATATTTATATATATAACAAACGCATGTAATCAAAATGTAGTGTCATTGTCACAGGGAACAACTGGGGAACTGGTGAGGATGGTCGATCGTGCGTTGGCTGCGGACTACAGGAAGAGTTCTACGGCTGCGCAGATGTCGAGATCGTCGCACATCCGGTTATGTTGACCCCTCAGGCCGCCACAGGGGAACCATCGAATTCACTACGTCCTAAGGAAGAAAGGCCGACCACCCAGCCACCAATATGGCTACCGGATGTTGTCACAGCCTCACCCGCCAAGCCATGGGTACCGGAAGTTGTCACAACCTTACCTGCCAAGCCATGGGTACCGGAAGTTGTCGCAACCTTACCTGCCAAGCCATGGGTACCGGAAGTTGTCACAACCTTACCTGCCAAGCCATGGGTACCGGAAGTTGTCGCAACCTTACCTGCCAAGCCATGGGTACCGGAAGTTGTCACAGCCTTACCTGCCAAGCCGCAGCTCCCAACTGTGGCCGCCAAAGACTGCGGTGTTGTAGATGGTTACGAAGGACAACAAGATCTTGGACAGGTTAGCGCTTTTTCTCTAATGACAACTATTCAGACGGCTAGTCATATTAATATATTCCGAAGTTTATATAATCTCAATAAATCGACAATTAATTATTTTAAAACACTGCATTCAGCATTATAGTTAGTTCTAGTTTTAAACGCTACATAATGGGAATTTTTTTCGGTCCAAATTCGTGGACAGATAGACAATGAGGGTAGAATGTAGAAATGACATTCTATATTGAGGATCTTGTACGTGGCATTTTTCGTTTCATGGGGTCTTATTGCTAAAACGAGTGTTGTTTTTTAATAGATACATCATTCGACCTTTTGCTATAATTGTTCTCTTTGTCCGATAGGTGGTGTCAGGTGAACTGTCCTCTCGGCCACTGTCCGGCGATGCTGTGTCGCTGCGGGCCTCGTGCCGCCACTCGGAAGGTGTGTAAGACGACAAAGGTCGGGCCGTGGAAGAACGCCAACCTCGACTCGTGGTGCGCCCGTAACTGTGCCGCCGGACACTGTCCAGCGACCCACTGCATGTGTGAGATGGTCACGTTCCGGCCGATGTGAGCAACGCGGAGTTCGTCGACCGATGGTTTCAAGGAGCGCGTTCGTGTGACATTCGTTGAACTGTTTCAAGAGTGGCGTGTTACGTTCATATTGGACCCCCTCGATTATAGAATGCAATACTTTCACAGAAACGAAACTTTTAAATAGAAACAAAGAGAGTTATAACCCGCACATAGCGTTTCACAGTATTACACTATAACTACGCATGTTCAAGTGTGTGACACTAAAATTCTCTAGATAATAATTTAATATGCTCACGTAGTATGTACGTTGTTTAAAAATACCCTGATCATTTGTTTTGCTTACCTACTAAAATATCTTTGTTGGACAAATTGTTATTCTTATTATTAACACATCCATAAAAACTATATAAATCTATGTTATAATCAAGCATGTTGCATATTGTAATTTGGAGATTTGCTAATGCTGTTTTCGAAATCAAAACTGATTTACAATTGCATTTTTGGCATAAAATGTCGGTTCATTGTAGTTTTGTTCTTGAAAAAAAAATCACCATCATCGTGTTTCTGTATAGATTACTAGTATGCATGTTTTTGTGCACGTTTGTAGTGATATTTTAGGCTTCTTGGATGATATATTAAAGCTATTCGTATAATTTATGGTTGTTTACTTTCTTGTTATTAGCTAGATGTACAGATACCTTAAATACTTTAATCAATATATTTGGATATAGTAGACACCACTTTATTTGGAGCCGACTACAGGTCTATTGTTTGTCCGGACACACCGAGGCCACCTAAAGAGGTTGCTTATAAATGTCTAAATGCAATAGGCCTACTTATGAGCAGTTATATTTGAGGTATTTGAATGATATTTTTTGTAAGGGCTCTCGGTCGCTATCAATTGACACATGATACCGCGAAGTAAATATGGGCTGCACAACATAAAGCCACTGCGGTCCCTGTACGTACATAGCACTGCCCAATGTTTCTATATAATTATTACGTCATTTCTTTACTGACATCACTTAGCCAGTGTTGTTTAATGTGTTGAAACAGTTGCCACACTAATAGGCTTGTCTGAAACATATCAATAGGCTTACACTTAGTATATAGTGTCTCACTGTGTGAGGGGTGAGTATAGCTTAGTAATATATTTAATGTGTTATTCCATCAGATCACGTAGCTTTACATTAAAAAAAATCAACCAACTGAAGTCCGGGCCTCCGAAGATTACCTTTCACAGATTAACAAATGTGAAATTGTTACAGACTATAGACTGCAAACTGGATGATATCATATGACAAATAATAAAACAGGGAAGCCAACATTATCATCAACAACAATAATAAAGTACACCAGTAGAGAAACTGGAATTCGTCTACATGAAGCGAGACCTTGAGACAGCTTTTATATTCAGTGCTTTATCTGGACAAGTATTGACCGTCCATGAGGTAGACGAATAATAATAATAACACCTAACTAATTATATTGTGCCAACAGAAATAACAATAGTTAAACAAATAAGTTAATGCAAACTATAACAAAACAATTGGAATATCATAGTAATAGTTCTTCAATAGACTTTAAAAAGATATGTTATTTTGTTATTAGTATAATTATTAAAAATCGCTTTGGTACGTAATTAAGCAAACATACATTATTTTTGCTCAACCATGCATGTCTGTAATGTTTTATAAGTGTTAATTTCCTAAATTAATGGCAGTTGACCATGCTCATTTAGGCTATATCATTATAACTGAGATTCTTACACGTGGAAAGAGGTGCCAGATCCTGTTTGTGTCGGTTGGTACGGTTGTACGCTACACAGGAAAAACCGTATTTGCTATTTCACAAGCAAGCCTCCAAATGGTCAGGAGGTTTAAAATACATTCACGTTGCTCATGCTAGTGTCAACCACTGAAATGTTCACAGTTTGGGTGGGTAATCCACCTGGGATATAGACCCCAGGTTAAACTAATTTCGTCACAACCCTTCCCCATGCAATGACTAATCTGGAGCCTACCCCATTAATTAATCACCAGTCACTTTGTCAAGGAACCCAGTAACAAATCTCCAGATCACTACCCTCAACCAACTCAAATCACTCACCAGCTGGCCGCTGCTGGCCTACTCCAGAAATTAATCATGAACTGTACGTCTTATCTGGGGGGGGGCATATGCAGTGACGTACACACCTTCAAAATGTCTTCCCAGACTTTTTTCCATTTATTACTTTGTTCAACAGTTTTATTTTATATGTCCTGCCAGTAGGTACAGCACTTTCTGCCGTGCAAGTAGATGGCAGCCATGGTTCACAGCGGCTTCAGTGCAGCGGGCCAGCTTCTCACTCTAGTCTATATAAGATTAATTATCTAACTGGATAATCGAGATTAACAGGGAAAATGATTTACTTGTGGCGCCGTGCAACGGAAACACTTTCATTAAATTAATAAAATCGTAACTGCTTTTATAGTGTATTGTATCATACAAGGGGCTGCAAGCGGGCATATTAACACTGAATGAGTAACAAATGTGCATCGATGCTATATTTATGGTCGGTAATATATCTGTAAATATTAATAATATTTAAAAAATCAAAGAAATTTTTTTAAACGGTTTACTAACCCTTTCGGTCGCAAGGTGGCAGCAGTGCTGTTTTGATTGCGTTATTATCAATCGGTTTACGCGGAACAATTTAGTCTACTTTGCAGTTTTGTACTGTTTACAAAAGCCTATTTTGTAATATTGACGTACTTAACAGGTTCGACAATGGTTTACTTCCTTTCAGTTGTAATTTGATCTCAAATACAGGTGTTTATTCTATTATATCGGAGTAGTTTATTGTCACATGTGTCTGCTACGTTGCTGCTACCGGGTAACTCGGCTCAGCACCAACCAACTCGATTCGTTTTTTCAGTTCATAACAAATTTAAAGTAACATCCTTGTCTGGTGTATTGTGTAAACGTAAAAATGGGCACCTACTGTGACTGAATAGTAGTGACGTTTGTAGAATAAACAGTTTGTCTGCAAATGTCTTAAATCATTTTAATAAAGCTACCCAAACATTTGTTATGTTTTTGATAAAATAATAATAATTATTACCGACCTTCTTTATTATTATCGATGTTACATTGCTATTGCAACCCTCTGGTCAGGTTGTTGATTATCCTCATTGCAATACACGCAATTTATGTGTCACATAATGAATGGCTTATTAGAGATTCGTGTCCATGCACTCATAGGTCTAGGTTTTAATTTTGACATTATATCTGCGTATGGCTACAAATTACAATACAATAATTATACTAAATGTATTCTCATTATGCTTCCTGCCCAATTGTGGTTAATAGTTACTTTATTAAGGTCGTAACAAAGTTTGTACTTTGGATGTTTCCACTACGTAAGAATGTTTAAATGGTAAACAAAAGGTCGAGTTTCAAAAAAGCATTACATATTATACATGTACATTGAATAAGTTGAGAACTACCGAAATTATATTATAATAATTTCTTTTAACTTGCAGCTGTGACAACATGGCCGACACTGTGTCGTTTCCTGTGGTAGACCAGGCAATTAACACCCTCAAAAAGGTGAATGAATACATCAATGCGGGAATGGACACAACCATCGATGTAGCACAGGATCTTGTTGAGAATGATAAAGGTCAGTGATACCGTCCTAAGTGACTTGAGTCAAGGAGTGATGTTAAGCGAAACACCTGGCTATAGTCTAATTAAATTCACATGATACTCAAAATCACAGCTCATTTGTTGATTACAAGTTGCTATTGTTTGTGTGAATGCCTGTGTAACAATGTCACATATTTTTAGAAAAGTTGTTGATCCTGAGTCCCCTCCCGATGTATTTTGGAGAGGTACTAAGTGACGGAACAAAACTGATGTATTCTTGCAAAACCATTAAAAAGTCGTGTGCCATGTGTGTAGGGTTGGCGTTAAATGTTGACAGGCAATTGGCATTCGCAAGCTAGAAACAATCAAAACAATGTCTTTAGATGCTTAAAACAGTAACTTTATATACAGCTGTATATATATGTATATTCGGATAGAGCACATTTTATTTGAATTATTTTAAACACAATTTGAACATTTTGTAGTTGAAAATATTACTAGTTAGGGTCCTAAAGGTAAATTTATAACATATTTGATAATCCAGAGTTGCAGAGTATTGAACATCGTCTAGTAAAATGTTTGGTGACCAGTGAGGTTGGACCTCGATTGTGGAATGCACTGCCCATTGGTATCAAATGCTGCAGAAGTTTGTCGGCGTTCAGAAAGGCACAAAAAACGCACTTTTTCAGAGCATATAACTGCTGACATTTCAAATATTCAATGACATTTTAGGAAATTGGTCTAAATATTTCATCTTATCTTATTTTTATACATATGTATTGACAGTATTTATTTATATATGCCAGCGTTTAGTATACGTGTTTCGCATGTAAATAGAGTAATAATTAGCTTTATTTGTTTATTTTATATATTTATTCCAGAATGATAATTACTTTTACAGTTATATGTATTATTATTATTATTTAATGTATTATTATTATTATTTATAACACAGCTTGATATTTTATTGTACAGGGCTTTGAGCATGTTTGATATTGCGCTTTCTAAATAATAAATATTATTTTGATGCGTGGTGACTATAGTGACAGAAGTGAGTAGCAAGAAAGTCATGGACCTTAGGAACATCATGCTAGACTTCACCCGGATGGACCGAGACCTTCAGCAGTTCCGTGCCGCGGTAGAACTGGTGAAGCGACAGGTGGGCGTCAAACCATTAACAAGAAAGAAATAATTTTGCAAGTCTAGAATTAATCAAGAGTAAGCCGTTTAGCATGCAAACGGCTTGCATGGAGACCATTTACAGCCTGTATTTCGGTGTCGTAGCTGTCATAAACAGTTCATTTAAGCCCACCAGTTCGGACTGAAATGCTGATTGCGTGTATTGTCACAGAAATGTCACTTCTTGCTTAGTGTGTAAACACCTCTGAATCTATTTTATACGCATAAATAATGTGTTGTATCAAACATTATTTGATTTGAAATGTCAGTGGGAAGAAAAATGTCTTTGTAAGTTGTCATTTGCTTTTCAAATGTTGTGTAATGTATTTAGTAGTAACGCAGTGGCTCAGGGGTAGAGCATTGGACTCTCGACTAAGAGGACCCGGGTTCGAATTCTGTGCTATCGTGTGAAACCTTGTGCAAGTTTTTTCACTTTACATTGCTCCAGTTCACTCAGCTATATGAATGAGTACCTGGCTATAGACAGTGATGAATATTTGTGTACGAGCAGTCTTCGTGAAATTGCCGCGTGGCTGAATGCTTCCCAGAGAAGCCAAGATGGTCTTTGATTGAACAGGTCTGGATAAAGTGTAAAAAGCACTTTGAGCAATCCTAAAGATTGGATACTGCGCTCCGTAAGAACTTACCTTTACTTTTTTACATTTAATTGTTATTTTCTTTTAAATCATCACCCTTTGTGATCATAGTGACTGAATTTCAGTGTAAGAAAGGCGCTGTGGAAGACATGGAGGAGCTACTTGATGAGAAACTGGCGGAGATCCAGGCGGAGAACACAGACGAGGAGCTGAAGCAGGACGAGAAATATACAGACTTCGAACAGAAAATACGCGACATCCTACATCCAGGTGAGATGGTTTGATGCATGTTGTGTTAGTTTTGTGAAGTTGTAATAAAAATAGTAGTAGTTATTTTGTGGAGTGCCACAAACCATTAATGTTTGCAGCACTGTACGTAAACTAACTTATACAATTTTAAACACAAAGATATTTTTATAATTAAAAAATCACACAAATAACATGTAAATTAACATCTTGGTAGAATCTTGGATGTTGCATTTTTTGCATATTGTCCTTGAAAGCATCCACTCTGTTTATGCTATTATTTTGAAGGAGAGAATTCCATAGCTGACTGATACTGAATAAAAGATAACATTAACATTAATTGCATCTGAAATGAGGGGTATGGCAACCAAAATTGGCAAGCTAACGGGTGGATAAATGAATTCGGGATGCATGAGTGAATGAAAGAATGAATGTCTGTTCATCCTTGCGTCCCAGGGGGCCAGCTGCTGAATACGCCAGTGTCAGCCCGTGACACAGCTGGCTGATCCCTTTTCAAAACTAACAATTTAAGCTTAGCCAATGAAATCACTCGCCAGATCATGGTGACCATAATATAAACATGTTACAGCCAGCCTGCAATATTTAGGATGCGAGCAGGTCGTTCTGTTGAGATTTCCATGTGTGTGTCCATCTTCAAATTGGGGCAGGCATTTGCACTGTTCTCACGGCTGATGCAGTCTCACTTTGCGGAGGGGATCTGCCAGGCTAGTTCTGCATGGCGGACAGCCCTGGCTTCCGAGGATGAGTTTATTCAACAAAAACAACAATCCTATGGGGGACCTACAGAACTAATCATCCAGGTGGCGCCATATGTCTTCATCTGCCAGCGTCCCATTATCTGGTTATGCTGCATGCATTCATTATATCCAGCATTTGTTAACACATGTTGTAGATATATCTTATAGTTCTAAGAGTTTCCAGCTGGAGTCGGAAAGAACTCAAACATGAAATAAACTAGGAAATTGACAGCACATATAAAGCATGCAATTATGTCACAAGACTGAGTTGCATATCAGCGCCCCTAGTGATCCTGTAGGTTCCCCATCACCCCATGACGCAACAGTCTGCTGCTGGGCCATAGCTGAAGTCATGACTTGTGAGGGGGTATGCGTAATATACTACGAGTAATTATAAAATAAAGCAAAATGGAGCACTCACAGTGTATTCACAAACACTTATGACAGTGGCACATGTGCTGTGTTGCTGTCTAGTGACATATTATCTACGTATATAATATTGTGTGTGTGTGTTTGTGACAGAGGAGGGGCTACCATCCCAGGCTCAGCCGACGCAAGTGGACGATGACATAGCAGTGATGCAGGAGGTGAACACGAAGTGTCCCTACACCGGCAAGGAAATGACACATCCAGTGAGAAACATACACTGTGGTCACCACTACGAGAAGGAGGGCATCACGCAACTCATGAAGAATCGCAAGGGACGTGCCAAGTAAGCAAACAGCCAGGCCTTCATGCACGATCACATTTCGCCAATGCAAAACTACCCGTCGTATGCACGTTCATGTGCGATCACATTTTGCCAGTCCAAAAATTTCTCATTATACGTACTTCACATGCGTGCACATAAATTCCAGTCCATGGATATCAATTACACATGTCTAAGGGTAAAGCGAAATTGAGTGCAGTGTCCAGTTCGTGGAATTGGTCAAGGCACTTTCCTCGCTGGCAGATCTGTTCCATCAAACGCCATCTGCACATCTGTGGGAAGCATTCAGCCATGCTGTAATTAATACACAAAGACTGTTTGTACACTGATATCCACCTCAGCCAGTTACTCATTCGTATGGCTGGGTAAACATGGAGTAATGTAGAGTGAACAGACCTATCCACAGTTCAACAAAGCAGCACAGGATACTAAGCTGGGTTCTCATAGTTGAGGTTCCAAAGCTCTAGCCACTGCGCTGCTACACTGGGTACTTCACAGTAAAACAACTTACCTGTATTAGTCTCTGTTGCCTTAGTTCATTAGTTCGTGCTGTACGTCAGTGTCCCCACATTTTTATCTAATCTGCCACCAACGGATCAGGGAATAGTTTACATAACTTAAAACAGCAATAGGTAACATATGTAACACTGTGAACAACTGTTCCATGTTATGTAATCTATGTGTGATTTGCATCTCATGTGTTGGCATGTAGTTCACCTTGGCACATTATTTCATTTCAACGATAACACGGTTGTTTGCTTTTAACCACACTGTGAAATTAGTCACATCTAGCGTAGTCATAAAAGGAAATAAGACGACTCAAAAGAGGCAATTTAATAATCATGTTGATGATGTTGCAATTGGTTAGAGTTACTCTCTCCTGGGGTCCATATGGGCCATGGAAATCTTTGAAAAGCCTTGAATTTGATTGGACCTAACTCAAGGTCTTGAAATCCTTGAATTTGAAAAAGTAGTCTTGAAAGTCTTGAATTTACTGTAGTCACTCAAAATTATTGTTGTCCCGTCTGTCTTGACGAGTATCAGCCAAAAAGCCTAGCGCAGGCTGGTGGCAAATCTTAGCACTACATCATTGTCAGCATTGGGAAAGCCAATATACAAAATAGTCCCCTGGTCACTGGGTTGTTAACTGTACAAATGGTGGCTAAAAGTGGATTAAAATGACATCCTTCTTTAAAATAGTTTTGAATTTCTTTTTCAAATAGCTTTAAAAAATCTTGAATACCCTTGAATTTCAAATCTTCAGAAGTGAGTCGACTGTGCTCACGTCATTTACCTGCGGAAATGTGAAGGTCTAAGGCACAGATAAGAAACATGTCAGTATTGGTCTCAGAAGAGTGCTATTTATCTGTTGCATGTGGTGCGCAGGCTTTGTCATCGTGCTCTAAGTTACCCCTGGCCGTTGCAGGTGTCCTGTTGGAGGTTGTGTCAATGACAAGCCTATAACGGCATCCGACCTTGAGGACGACAAAGAACTGAAGAGATACATTGAGAGGAAGAATCGACAGGCAACTAAACGACAGAAACATGCAGCGATTATGGTGTAGCAGATTCCGTGTCAAGTTTAGACAATTGCAGTTTATCTGTATGTATTCTACTGTGTCGGCATGCAGATTGAAAATCTGCATGATGAGAGCCACATTTCAACAGTTTGCTCAGACATTTCACATTGCCGTCTGGTGAGGTAATTTCAATCAGCAGTTACACCGATAACTATTGTACAACATCATGTTCAATTCAAACTACCTCACATATTCTTGGTAATAGAATGTAGTGTTTCTTAGTTCATGTTATTTCGTAACTTCTTTACCGCTCAAGAAACCTTTTTGTTTTCTCCATTATATTTTGGCTGCATCTCGCACCTTTCTTCAGCCGACTGATTTTCACAGTCGTGTCACATGTCCTAAATTATGTGACACAAGCTGGAGCATGACTGGTGGGAGTTCCTGGGGAATGTCTCTGTTTAGTGACGACTCCCCCGCCCGTGACGCCTGAGTATGTTAACGGCATCTTTGATCTTTCTAATGTCTTGGATTTTTAAATCGCTCGTTGAACACTGGTTGCCTGAGTTCAACTTGTGTTCACTTATCGCTGATAGGGGATGGCGACACAACAGGTGTTCTTTAATTTGCGTGAGTGTATGTATTTGTTTGCATTGTTTCGGCAGTTGTTAATCATGTTTTTAAGCAGTTACATATATAACAAGTAGAAAAACTAATTAATGCAACCAGGTTGGTGCAAACTGATGTTTTGGACGTTATGCAAAGTTCCAGTTGACTATTAAATAATCGACCAGGTTTAAATAACTGCCAGTGTGCAATGATTGGTGTTTTTTTTACCATTCCATATAAATAAATAATAAATGTTGATCATAAAAGCATTTGTAGTTGCTGGATTTATTTATTTATCAATAAAAAATAGTACATGCTACTGTTCCACACAAATGAAATACAGTGTGCCTTTCTTGGTGCAGTAATTAAATTATTCTATTCCGTGGAAGCCACGTATATCTAAGTAATCAAATTATTCTATTATATGGAAGCCATGTATCTATTTATACACATCAAGTTAAATATTTCTTTAGGCTTTTAGCCACAATGTTGTAGCTTGACTGAAGAGGGAGATCCATGATTACATTGACAAAAAGTCACATAATAACATTGACCTTATGTGTAGTGGCCACATCATAAATGTTAACAAAATACATGGAATGGAGGGAATTGTTTGTTTATGCGACAACTCCCAAAAGTCACAATCAACAAAGCTGGTGCATTGAGCCAATCACTACACAGATTACATCTGGAGCCCCCTGTAATTCTGTCTATGTAGTACCAACATGTCTCGATTTACTCGTGTGCGCTGGGATACACATTTTGAACGATGAAATAAGTTTTAATCGGTAAGAGTATATCTGCGTGTCATCTTGAATTTATTAGTTTTGTGTTACTTAATGATACAAAGATAACAATACTGTTGCATGACACAACGACTGATACGTCATTATTCTGTTTTTCCATAAACATTTACTTACAATTACCTCTTCCTACCAACTTTCGTACTCTCATTTATTAGCAAGAATAAACAAATGCACACATTGTCTTTTTAGTAAATGTATTTTTACTACGGGAAATGTACAGTATGGTTGAAAAGAAAACTACAACAAATATTATTGCGTTTCTCTTTGTTTTATAATAAAACCAAAATCATGAATTTACAATTTTATCAATAGTGTATCTTGACTGATTATAGAGTTTGTATACCAAATGTGTTGTTGATATTCTCCAGGGTGTCGACACTATTCTATTCACGTGTGTAGATTTCAGTCGCCAGGTGGCAGCACAATGTAATCGGATCACTGCGAGATAATGAGCGCTATAATAAATATTATTATTAGTTTTCGATGGGGAATTTTGTCCTAGTATGGATCACAAAGCCCCCTGGTATCTATAAAACTCAATCACGCATAACTTTAATTGTATTTACATTAAATGTTGGACGGTTGGCCCCGCATTTTTTCCACCTGGCACATTATATTGCAGTGTGTAAATTTCAAGGGACGCTCCACTTATCTTCTCTGTAATTCTCGAGGGGGAAAGGGGTGGATTAACAGAGGGCAATCTGGGGAGCATAGACGCGGGAACAAGGGAGCACCTGCCTCACTGGAATTTAGATGGGGCAGACATAATGGATCTCTCCAGTAAATCGAAAGTAACGTTGTGACGGTTGCTATACAGAGAACGTACGCTTACACAACAACGTTTGAAACACGGGAAAATCGGAGTGGTAGAAACTGCTTTGCACGTTGCGGTTGAGCTCACGCCCCCAGAAAAACCGTAAGCAATTTGTTATGCCTCTATTTGCATCCTTTGTGGTTCGCTAGGAACATCGACTGCTGTCTCGTCTCGTCGGGGCCACTGTTGACGTGACAGACATCTGAAGACCCACTTGATAGCACAACTCAGATTTGAGTAGTCGATCTTCTCGCCGATAACTTAATTATTGTTGATTTACGGTAACGCGGGTATACTGTGGAATACACAGGTGACATATACGCATGCGTCGACGTGGGAATACTTAAGATGGAACCACATTAACGATATATAATATATGTCGGTAAACCGTATTATGTATTATCGATCACTACTATTTTAACCAATGGTCCGATGGGAACGTGGGAAATCCGAGGGAACAGACTTCCGCATAATTAGAGCACAAACGGGGTATGAGGAAAGCTGTCTGACGTTTGGTGAGTTTGACGGTCTGAGAGACTGGCAGTTGTATGTTTTTTCTCTTTCAAATGGTTGTTGGGGGGTCTTTAAGGTTAATCATTAGCAGGTAAAACGCACTCATAAAAATAACCTCACCTGGAGGAGCTGAATATAAAATGCATTTATGTATATCTGCGACGCGCCTCCTTCGTTTGTGCAGCTTTCTCGGTAACCACCTTGTGAGTGCTTATATTAGGGCCTGGACAATGCCTGAGTATAATATTTTCGCGTGAAATTCCGTTTAAAATTGCACAGCCCTACCCGAGTAGAGCACCGAGTGTGGTTGTCGGTCAAGTGTTGTATTTTGTACATAATGTCATACAACCATCGGCGCCGGTTTGACGATGTCTACTGTGATAAGTGTCCGACAGCCATTGAGCATGACAATCAAGTAGTCGCGATCAGTCGGCTGGGTGGGTCAAGTAAGTGGACAGATCACGTAAGCCAGGGTTACGTCGGTTATTACGTCGCTGAATCACCGGGGGCTGTCCTGGTTTCTTCTGCTAGCGTCAGCGGTCACGACGACTTGTCGCAAGGAAAAAACTTCATTGCATTTAGGAAGTCGCAAATCAGTGCCGTGGATACACAGGGTCACAGGGTGCGTGAACAGTGTCGTGTGTGCGGTCGGTTTAAACTGTAAAGCTTGCTTTATTTACGGCCTATACGCCCGGCACAGCTCCATAAATACTTCAATAGTTTGTCAAAGCTTATAAAAATAAACACAATTAATGTCAGATAAAACCAGCCGTTAATAATGTTGATTTCTGGCTAACATGTGATCCCATACTCGCATTCTCCATTATTTTGTGAAATGATTATTAAAAACGAAACGAGAGCAGATACTTTACAATAGTTTATTTATTAAGCGTAGCGAATCAAATCATCGATGTGATGTACATAGAAATGTATGATATTTAAAAAATTGTAAATAAATTATATATATATATATTTATACACATACATATATATATATATATATATATATATATATATATATATATATATATATATATATATATATATGACTATAATATATATATATATCATTTAAATTATATATAATATATTATATATATATATATATATATATATATATATATATTATATAATATATATATATATTATTTACATCTTAATATTTTATTCTCTCATGATTATATATATATATATATATATATATATATATATATATATATATATATATATATATATATATATTATATAAGCATATACATTAAAATATGTAAATGTCCGTCGTGATCAAACAAAGCAAATTAAATTAATTAAAATGCCTATCAAACAGACGAGTTGTTAAACACGGATTGCACGGTGGTGCGCAGTGGTTGTTGACGGGACCTTGCGGATGTACGACTCATTGTAGCGGTGGCGGTGGCGCGCCGGTCTTAATCACTTCCTCTCCGCTCCGTCACAGCCAGAAGCAGTCGTAGGACCTCGCATTGCTTTTGTGGCGGAAGTAAACCCCGCACTGGTTCTTTTTTCATTTACCAAATCAACTAAATGACAAATTGTTTTACAATTTCATCCGTAAGCATTCGTATCCATTCTCAAAACTTAAATGGACCCAATAGTGTACGTAACAATAATCGTTACATGTGTTGATAACTCAGTGCGTAACATGCCGCTTACCTTCATTTGACAATTGTGTGCAATTTAAGTATTAAATAGTTGACTCGATTTGACAATGCAAGAGACTGGAGATGTGTTATTTTCACACGCTTGCGCAAACGATATGCGACACGTCAGTGTTGTCCTTGCGGCTTGCAGCGGGTGCGAGCAGTTGTGGTATCCTAGAGTAAATCTATCATTAAATGCAAGGTTTGTCCGGAAGCAATGTGGTCCACCGATCGCCAGGTCAGTTATGTTTCACACAACACGGATATGCCGCAGTATTTGCTTTGCAAGTGTCTCATTACAAAACGTTTCCAAGGCTACCGCGTTGCCATGGAATACTCTTTTGTGCAAACTTAACATATTCCTGCAACTGCGAATATTCAGGTTGAACGTAACGTGGATGAAGTGTACCACGATATTAACATCAGAGTCTGGTGTGTCGTAAGATACCGTTTGGCGGTGTTATACAATTGGTTCGGTCGCAGAATTGTGCTAATCCTACTTTTCCTCTCCACGCTAAACAATATAAGCTACAGGCATGTTGTATGCATGTTGTATGCTTTCTACATAAGCAATGCAGCTTTTGTGCTTATACCATAATTATACATCCTGGTACGTTTTACAGAACATTGTCGTTTAACTAGCACCCCTTCGCATTCATGTACATCTGTAGTTTTGTACCATTAGATCGTCCTTTCAAACGGCAAGATTGTCAGGTCAAACTCGACGCAAGAGGTCAAACGCCGTTGACAATAATAATTGCTAGTGCTGCAAAACACCAGTCGTGATTGTATGAAATACGTTTTCAGAATTAAAAATGAAGTGTTTTCATCCAATCGGCGTGTGCTACATGTAATCGCCGGACATTTAAGGTCAGTCATCCGTGACGTGTGACTCAGTCGCGATGCGTTATCACCCTCGTGGACGTACCCGGACGAACATTCTCAAGCCCCGTCTTTATTTATTGCCAACATGTGAGACACCAGTTGCAGTTGTGACTGGGTGACACAAAAGACCCGGGACACATTGCAGAACTTTCGGCTGCCAGCAACGTTACCGGATTCGAAGTCTAACTCGACGGCGACGGCGACGACGACGACGACGACGACGACGACGACGACGACGACGACGACGACGACGACGACGACGACGACGACGACGGCCGGCGGCGGCGGCGGCGACGACGGCGGACGGCAAATAATAATATATATATATATATATATATATATATATATATATATATATATATATAATATATATATATATATATATATATATATATATATATTATTATATATATATATATATATATATATATATATATATATATATATATATATATATATATACTAGGGTCGACATATTTCACACAGAAGAAATATTATAAAAATGACAACATTTCTCTCGTAATTATGGAATATTTCTTATTTTAAGGACGGGTGGGAACCCTAAGGGAGGGGTTGGTCGTGGGGAAAAGTTGTCTGTAAGACCGGTCCTTGCATTGATGTGTTGGTGTTCTTGGAATCTTCAACAAAAGTTTGTCTTTTAGCGAAATATTAATATTCAATTAAATTTGGTTAAGCAACGCGTTGCGTTTCATGTAAACCGACAAAGCGTGGTTAAATGTTGGCGCTGAAATTGACGTCCTTTTATTTGCTTGGTTTCTCGAGTTGGTTAATTCGTGATTCAGGCATTCTTTAGTAAGTCCTCTACACTCCGGCGACATCTCATAATAATTTAGCATTTTTTCTGTGCCATAAATCTGGAAATGTTAGCCATTCAGAGGCATATCACAAAAGTATGATTTGTTAGAAGAATGTATATATGTATTTAGTAGACGTTAATCCGAATATTTAAATAAATATTACTAATGGTACCAGATCTGTTAAGTTTATGAAATGAGAAAACTTGAGATTAGTGCGTGAAAATCGAGCTATCAAACATCGATACTATTGCACAGATGTAGAATAAAATTACAAACACAATGTAAAAATCTTTATTTGAACAGTATCACATATATATATATATTATATATATATATATATATATATATATATATATATATATATATATATATATATATATATATATATTTACAAAAACATCAACACCACCAGTCTTATCTGCAAAACAGCTCACACACAAAATACCAGCACTACCTACTACATACTACAACTCACACATCCTGCTGCTCAGGGCGTGCCTTCACATAACTCCATGTGGCAGATTTTGCTGCCTTGAGCAGCTGGTCAGAAGGCTGAAACTCATAGCATGCATCACCCGTATTCAACTTGCTGTTAGGTAGGGACAGCAATGGCAACACGACAGCATAAAAGGCGGGAATAATATGAAATTAGGGAGGTAAAAAAATCAAAACTGGAGGTGGAATGATAAACTGGAGATTTTGTACCACGCGCGGGAGACCGGGAGAAGGGTGCCAGCCAAAAGCGAGAGACTTAACAGGTCTGAATTTATACTCAAACACTTATAATAATTATGATAAAAACTAGTATAATGTATTACCAGATAACAAGAATAAGAATAAATAAACAAACAATAAAACATTGTGTAGAAAATGGATACCAAAATGTTCTGGCAGTTCTAGTCATCCTGCAGTACTAAACTGGTAAATATTACAATATAACATATAAATTAATCCGAATAAATAAATAAATAAGAAAAAAACACTAATTGGTAATTAAGCTAAAATTATATGAAGAAAGAAACTAGCGAAGGATGAGCAATGGCAGAATCGTGATGAGATGAACAATTAACAGAACATTTAGGTTGAAATGACGCACATTCCATAACGGCTGTTGTCCCAATAATGTTACTGTGCGACCACACGCAACGTTCCTCTCACACGCAGACACGTGCGTGTGCAATATATCTGTGTATTGCGTTAATTATAGCAGTGGAAGTTTTAACAAAAATAGCACGGTAATTAACTGCAATAAGGATGATATCGCTACGTGGGCGGCCGCGCGTGCGTGCGTGCGTGCGTGCGTGCGTGCGTTGAAGCGATGTTCTAGTCTGGAAGTAGACACAATGACGGAGCACGTGCTACTATAGAATACAAGGTCATACCGCATACACACACCTATATAAAATTATTCTCTCTCTCATTTCTCTCTGTCTGTCTGTCTGTCTGTCTGTCTGTCTGTCTGTCTGTCTGTCTGTCTGTCTGTCTGTCTGTCTGTCTGTCTGTCTGTCTGTCTGTCTGTCTGTCTGTCTGTCTGTCTGTCTGTCTGTCTGTCTGTCTGTCGTCTGTCTGTCTGTCTGTCTGTCTGTCTGTCTGTCTGTCTGTCTGTCTGTCTGTCTGTCTGTCTGTCTGTCTGTCTGTCTGTCTGTCTGTCTGTCTCTCTCCCTCTCTCTCTCTCTCTCCCTCTCTCTCCTCTCCCCTCTCCCCTCTCCCCTCTCCCCTCTCCCCTCTCCCCTCTCCATCGCTTCCTCGCTCCTTTCCTCCATTCTAAAGACGGGTTTATGCGAAGGACGCTTCCTCTCTCGCATGCTCGCGTGCGCGCACACACACACACGCACGCACGCACACGCACGCACGCACGCACACGAATGTAACTACCCGCAAGGATGAGTCGTGCGTCTCTTTGTTTCGTGACAACTATCACACAGCCGGCGACAGAAATAGCGCCGCATTCCACACATTGTTCAAGACGGCAATGACCGAATTGTGTAATTCGTAATTAACCGCGCCTATGCTTTTCGGGACACGTCTGATCGCAATCCTATCGTGGGGGTTATTCACTAATTACGCACGAAGTGCCAATGCCTGCCCGTTTTGCAAGTTTCCTTACTCGAGGGCCCAGACTGGGTTAGTGTTTTATACAAACAAATCGTTTAGAACAATTGTCCTACCAGGAGCGCTTGCGTGTAGAGAGGAGGAGACGGATTAGGAAAAGAATAAAATACACGAGGAAGTGCTGACTGCTGACCCTAAACAAGAGTCTCACAGGACTCTCTTGGCGAGCCTCCCATAACATAGTCAGAGTGGAAATTTAACACATGTTACCATTAATTTTATTTACTTGTAATGCAATTATTGATTGATTTATTGGATATTTTACATTTGATTTATTGATTTATTTGAATATTTTAGGGGTTTTCCTCAGGGTTTGGTTCTACTATTCCTTATATACCGAATCTCGATTAGTTTGACCCTTGATTAAATGCAACTCCTACTTATCGTGCGCCAGGATAATAAATATGATGACTGTGGCAGCCAAATGGATGACGATGATGATGATGATAATTTTGTATTGTTGTATTTGTATAGTATAACCAGAGCTAATTTAATCCATCCGAGCTGGGGCTCTTTAACACACAGCGCCCTCACGCGGATGGTATAAAAGCTTAAAACAGATACCGCACTAAACGACGAGACGTCCGAGATTGAGCGAGACCTGTGCGCCTTTGGTTCCACAGGGGGAGCGCCCCAGCTCCTATCTAATAGCTCTGGTATAACTTCGTTGTACACGTGTCTGCATTATGACGCGACGCCTTGCCGTTACGCCTGCGTTTGTTGCGTCATTGTACAGTCACAACCCACGTGACGTATGACTGCCCGCAATCGCGAGGAACGAGCAGAGGTCGATCATGAGTGGAGCAGACAGTGGTTAAGTTCCACGCGTGCAATGGGGGTGTGTGGAAGAAGACAACACAACACAGCCTGAGGCGAGAAAGTTTTCCTCGAAGTGTCTCGGTTGGGGAACGGCTCAGTGCATGTAGCGACCTGTGTCTAGATTTCGGGATGATCAAACACCACAGTCACAGAGCGTCGGTGATCTCATACCCCGCTTCCGAAAGACCATCCCACCAAGTATAGCGTTTCCAGAATGTTCTTCGCTTGGAGGACGTTGACAACAAACGATGTTGTGTCCTGCTCTCGTGCAAGTTTGAGTGATTACGTTGCTGTATTATACCCAAGGGGACAAATGCAGAATGCTTTTGTGGTACGAACCTGTTCATTAATTAACCTCGATTAACCGGTGCAAACTAATGTTGTCGCTCCAAAAATGGTAAAATATCTATCGGAAGGTATTACAACACTAGTTCGATTTTGAGTTTGGGTGGCTGTCTTTAGGGGCTAATCAAATGTTTCCTGTAACTTATTTTTAAGGTTGTCCACCTAGGTTGTGATCATAAATATATGTATATATGATTTTTGGAGGCAAACCTTTTAAGCATTCCAAGTCCGTTCAACCCACTTGGCCCCCTGGATATAGTTAAGTTAGATCTACACATTACAGACAATGGCGTTACTAGTACTAGGCCTACATTGCATCATCTACACCCGGCGAGCAAGCTTTTGAAATAATGCCATGTTTTAGTGCCCCCTTGGTTATACTATATACTGATGCAATAAATTAGCATCACCACAACACAAGTACACTAGTGTTTATAGCCTATGTCTCCTCTCGTGCATGGCCAATAGGTTTAAATCAATTCGGCTTGAAAGGGTTATGCCATTTTCATTCACGACCCGGTCCCCAACGACTTGAAAGAGCTATGTATTATACTGGCGTTGTAGCGCTTACTTTTTTTCCGGCGTTATAAACGTTCCGATTGATGTTTCTGCGCATGCGCGGTACATGTAAAATCATCAATGTACAGCGAAAAGACAAAGCATTTCTGGTATAAATACTACGGGTTGTTCGTTAGGATTTATATAACCTATCGGCAAAGTCATTTATTGCAAATTAACACGAGGCAAACAAGTTTTGAGGCATATTTTGATAGCAGGCGTAAATCACGTGACAGTAGTGCGCCATAATCCGTGACAGTGATTTATAAAAAACGTAATATTGTATTGCATTGAACGACATTTTAAGAAACTCGTCACAGTAATCATCACAGGAAAGTTACCGAACAGCTCGTGGCATTTATACCGAAAATGCTTTGTTGTTTCGCTGGACATTGATGATTTTACATTTATTGCGCATGCGCAGAAACGTCAACCGGAACGTTTTAAACGACCGGGGAAATGTATTATACCGGCGTAACTGCCACAGCAGAAACCGCCGCTGTACGTTTTAATAGGTTCCCCCGAACAAAAACCATCTAGAAGGTGGGAGCTATTATGCAGATAAGTTAATATTTCCAAATTGTTTGCATAATGCAGGCTTTGAATACGCTCACTTACAACGAGGTGGGGAACGGTTGAGTTGTGTGTGGTCTCGGTCAAAACGGACCGGAAACGAGAATCACTCGGTGCCCTATTAGCGAGTATAATTTATAAGCAGGTAATGTATCGAGCAGTTCGCTTGGGCCACAGCCAGCACGACCCTAGCACGACGGCAGAGCAAAGCGATGTTTGTATTTGCTACCGACGCAGGACGGTGTGACCTGCAAAAAAGCGGAAGTTAAATTTAGCAGATGTCTCCAACCCGGTAGTTCGATTTCGAGTGCGATCGGACAAGTGGCTATTATCTGTGCGCATTCACCAGGAAGATATATACACGACCGATGCGTTTCCGTTATGTAGACCCACTAGACGTGTCGTGGAAAAACGCCAGAAGCAAAGGAAGTGGTGAAGAAAGTCAGATTATTGTGCAATTGTAAGCATATTGAAATATCTAATGTCAAGTCGTGTCAGTGCGACTACACAGGATGTACAGGCTATTATAGTGGAGTGAACGAGCTTGAACTTGCTCAAGCACCGAAACGTAGCCTGCGACAGCACAAATTCTGAACTCGGGAACTTTAGATTGAGGTTCTGATGCATCATCGTCTCGACGAGCCGATCTTCCGTGAACGTTGAACGTAGAACGCAGAACGTAGAACGTAGAACGCAGAACGTAGAAAGTAGAAAGTAGAAAGTATACCGTAGAACGTAGAACGTATTATAGGCAACTGGATTTTTAATATAATGAAAACGGTATTGGTACAATAGAAGACAGGATACTTGAACTGTAAAGACGGCAAACATTCCGTCCGTCCGTCCGTCCGTCCGTCCGTCCGTCCGTCCGTCCGTCCGTCCGTCCGTCCGTCCGTCCGTCCGTCCGTCCGTCCGTCCGTCCGTCCGTCCGTCCGTCCGTCCGTCCGTCCGTCCGTCCGTCCGTCCGTCCGTCCGTCCGTCCGTCCGTCCGTCCGTCCGTCCGTCCGTCCGTCCGTCCGTCCGTTGCAGTTGTAAGAACCTGGACGTTTTTATTCGTTCGTTCATTCAAAATTGAAGTCGTTATGGCAGCTTGGCGAGAACCGCATTTCGGTGCATTCACAGCCTATGTTGTTGCACTTAGTACGAGGTACCTCCGTGAATTCTTGTAGAATGCCTGGGCTACATGACGCAGCTTTATGTATGACGTTTCGAGTCAGTAAAAAATATCGCGCGAGGCGCACGTGGTAAGCACGATGCCGCTACGTCGGCCAACAGCTGTTGCGGAGTTCCTACACACACCGGGCGTCGCGCTGGTGTTAGCTGTTCAGGTGAATGGCATATCGTTTACACGTTTACAATTACGTTCTTCCTCGCTTGCAACGTAACGCATCGTATTCAGCCACAGCCCAGATATATTCAAATTAAGCAGAACGGTGAAAACACATCTAATGTAATAGAGTTGACACAACACAGGCATTTAGGGAGTGAAAATGTTGACCTATTTAGGTCGAGACTTCATTATAGGTCTCTATATATGTAACTACTACTTCGTAAACTCAGGACAGGAGTTTATGGGTCCACGAAAGACGACACAATATATCAACTTCTGTACCTAATTATGGCGTCATATGACATTACAGCAACATTTCAATGCATACAGTGACAAAGGTGCATACGTCAAACTAAAGAGACTCGTCTCCTAACATAGGCGGCAACATATATTATCTACACCTCCGGTTTGAATGAAATGTCACCGAGTACGTCACGACTCACGACACCGCCAATCCTCCCGCATTGACGCGCCGGCACACCTATTGTTGTGCTCAACGACACGAGGGGGTCATTTCTGGTATTTATTTGTCGGGGTGTAGGCAAACAGACAATCTAAGCATAGGATCAAAGACCGACATTCTTCCGACGAAAACGACCCCGGTGTTGCTTGAATTATACACCTAAAGGTTAATTAATTAATTTCCTGCGTGTAATATTTGTCGCATTAATGAAGTATTGCGTCGCTTTTCGTCGAAGAATATGTTTAATATTAAGTAAAGGTGTGTTGCGCATTGGACAATTTTAAACATTATATGAACACTTAAATTTTAATAGCATTGTATCGAGATAGACCCTATATACACAAGAACGCGTGCGCGATTACGCACGCACGCACGCACATAGGCACGCATGCGCAACACACACACACACACACACACACACACGGCACATCCAACAGCGATTAATATTCAATTTACATCAGTAGCACTAGATATGCAACATCAGCACTAACCAAATGTGTACCATAACATTTCCACCGGCAACAAACGGGAACCAATATTGGCTGCATGCAGTTAGTTATAGCGTAACCCGTTGCACTGCCGCGCCCATCCCAGGTAAGCTTAAAGTTACCTGTGTCCGTACTCCCTACAGGTGTGCCCAATTACGAGGCTGCCGCACCGGAAGGGTGACTGGGTGCGTGCAATCCGGAGATAAGTCGCTTAATTTTAACGCGTCCCGGTTGAGGCAAATTAAATCAGCTTCGCATAGGTAACATTTTAATCCCTGGTCTGGTTGTATATCAATGGAAAATAAATTTGATCCGGTGGGCGAGGCGTCAGAGTGTTGTACTTTTTGTAGCTGAATGATATAGGCTCGATCTATGTAGATTTTGTCAAAAGGGTGTGTGCGTGGATTATATTAGATTCATGGCAAGGCGTGTCTATGTAGTTTACTGCATATCAACGCAGGCCCGCTCGCCGTGAAGGGGTCATGGGTTTCGAATTAACTTCGTTTTGTGGAGACTGCATGTTTATTTAAAATGGGAATATTTATCGAGTGTTCCTTTTTAGCGAATGCTTGTGGATGACTCAGCGAGGGTGCACGCACTCTGTGAAAGTGTCCCGGGGTATAAAGCGGAGTTGATAACGGAAGGGAGGGGTTGTAATTGTAGGTTTCAGGTAATTTTGCACTTTAAGATTATTTTCTACCTAAGGGGCAATTGAAATTGTAATACCGAACACCCATTTTCTACATCAAAAGGGTCTTCCCGAACAAGCACTTTGAAAATACATGCCCGAAACACGACGTATCAGCCAACTAGTTTACTAGGATGGGCCTAGCAGAAACGTTGAAGATGCGGCAGAAAAACCTACCCAAAGGGCGTCTACCTGCGGCGAAGTTCAGCCTAGTACATGCAGTGAACCGGCGCATGTTTCCTTTCTATTGCACCGATGGATGCAGACCAAAAAACAAGTGGGCCAGGTGAACATCCGAAGAGGGTATAATATTATACTGAAATGTGCATACTTTTATTCAGTTTACAGAGTCATTTTGTAATACAAATGAGAAAACAGCGACATATATCAAGGTATGCAATAATTCCGTTTCACATATGCAGTAAAAATTACTTTCGATTTTTAATCAATATTTAACTTGGTTTAGGCCTAACCTTAAAACTTCGATAATTTAAGAAAAACATGTATAATTGTAAAAGTCTAAAAATTAGGCTTGTAAAATGTAGGTATGTGTTTATTAATATGGGTTATGATAATAATAATTAGATTTGTGTGTTATGTGTGTGTGTATATGTGTATATATGTGTGTGTGTGTTGTGTATGTTATTATATTATATGTATAATATATATATGTGTATCATGTGTTTCTGTATTAATAATTTATGTGTTTAATATGTGTGTGTGTGTGTGTGTGTGTGTGTGTGTGTGTGTGTGTGTGTGTGTGTGTGTGTGTGTGTGTGTGTGTGTGTGTGTGTGTGTGTGTGTGTGTGTGTGTGTGTGTGTGTGTGTGTGTGTGTGTGTGTGTGTGTGTGTGTGTGTGTGTGTGTGTGTGTGTGTGTCTGTATGTGTCTGTATGTGTCTTGTCTTGTCTTCATGTATTGGACCTTCAGTTTCTTAACATTGCTGCGGCTTCGTTCCGTGTCCAGTAGCGTTCTATTTCAACTTGATATTAGTTGTCACAAGGAAGTGGCTAAGTACTTCCTTTTCTCACTCTGACATCTTGATGGGAACTCCTCCTAAAATTGCTGCTGATCGGTAATTGTCGCGCTGATGCTTGTCCGATGTCGCCGTGAGACAACAGCTACAGCTATCACTGTGACCTGGTCGTTGCTACAGCAAACATCAGTAATCGTCATTGTCATTTATGGATTGGGATCCCGATCTGTCACATGCTAGCCCTGTCAATTAATAGCAGTATGTAACCCACCACTAAATATCTACACGTGTCGCCCTCTTGCAACATACACGTTTTTCGGTAACTATTTACACAGAGTTGTTCTATAACGAACCATCGGTTATGCTCTTGCAACTTATGACCTTTTTATGACCGTACACGAAAGTACTCTTTGTTTTCACGGTGATAACCATAAGAGCCTGCATATAGGCATTGACACATCGTTGTTCATATCATCGGTTCTTTCCAGAGCACTTGCTTATCAATTAGTTTTAATCTGTTTTATAAGTGTATTGGTCGGTTTACCATTTGTTAATTAAAACCCGAATGTGAGTGATTGAGTTTGTGTGTGAGTGTACGTGTGAGTCGTGCGTGCGTGCGTGCGTGCGTGCGTGCGTGCGCGCGCTTGCGTGCATAAATAACATAATTCCCGAATGTGTATGCGAGAGTGTGACGGTGTGTCCTAAATTGCATGTATGCAATCGTGATATACTAACTGCGTCGATTTAACTTGGATCATTCATGTACACAAACTTTAATTAAGAATACATTTCCGTTCATTTGAAATAGAAAACACTGTTAAATTAAGTATACAAGTCTAAAAAAACTTAGGCCTTGCATAAAAAATGTAGGCCCCTATGTGTTTATTAATTAATATGGGCCTATAATAATAATAATATTAATTAGTTTTATATTTATATAGTTATATATATATATATATATATATATATATATATATATATATATATATAGCTATATAAAATAAATATAATTATTATTATATAGGCCCATATTAATTAATAAATATATATATATATATATATCCATAGCGTCCACAGCGTTTCCATGTTACTTAATTAAAATTACAAAATAAATAGTAAACGTTTTACAAATAAATTGTGTGTGTGTGTGTGTGTGTGTGTGTGTGTGTGTGTGTGTGTGTGTGTGTGTGTGTGTGTGTGTGTGTGTGTGTGTGTGTGTGTGTGTGTGTGTGTGTGTGTGTGTGTGTGTGTGTGTGTGTGTGTGTGTGTGTGTGTGTGTGTGTGTGTGTGTGTGTGTGTGTGTGTGTGTGTGTGTGTGTGTGTGTGTGTGTGTGTGTGTGTGTGTGTGTGTGTGTGTGTGTGTGTGTGTGTGTGTGTGTGTGTATAATTATAATAGTTTATTTGTTAAGCAACGCACGGTATAGCGCAATGTTTAAACATTAGGCTTGAACGCATTGCCCTTTAAGCGTTCCGAGTAAATACTTATTGACATTGACATTTATTTACCATCTATATATGTAATTTAGTTATGATGCAATTTGCACTGATGCCGCGTGATTATTATTGGCGATATACAAAAGAAGTATATCTGAAAAGTAGTAAAATTATGTTGTTGACAGCTGTTGTTATTCTTTGTTAGCCGATTTCTTTGTGTTGGACAAAGCGCACTACCGCGAAAATCTGAGCTGTCGAGAAAAGCTAGGCTCCGTCGTAAACAAAGCCCATTGTGCGTGTCCCCACGCCGGTCAGCACCGGAGTTTACGCACTGGCGTGAGCTGACGAGCCGCTCGCCTCAATGAACCCCAGTGCGGGCGTCAGAGTGTCAACGTCCGTGTGGTAGGAACTGCGCCATTCAATATACACGAGTTTCCATAAAAGGCGCGCCGGCTGATGATGCGAGTGCGTCACTACCGGCTGATTCATGCGGGACCGCCCCAATGTTTGCTGAATGAGCCCGCGTTGCGCACGACACACGCAGCGCAAATAAAAATAGTTCTTCGTAAAACGGCGGAAAAGTCGCGCCACATCCATAGTTTCGCCACAGGTTTGTGCATTTCGACATTACCCATAGGTGTGTTTGATGCACATCGTGTCTTAAAGGAATTATATCGTGAAACTTGTAGCTGAGTTGTAAAGTGCGCACCTAAGTTGGCGTATGAATACGAATAAGATTTCGTCAGGATATATGTCGGAGTGTGATCACTTGTATTAGAATATGGAGACTCACGTAGGACGTTTTAGCTTGGCTTTGTGAAGGGAACGGCGTGAGCTGTACCCTTCTCGACGATCAACGATCTCCGAGAAATCGGACCAGTCAGATCAGGTAACCGGCAGAACAAGGTACATTCATTTTTGTGAGCGATTTTGCGAGGTGGAAATACAGCCAAGCCCAAGGTCAGAACAGGAACTAGTGGAAGCGGCCGATATATCCGGACGCCGGCGCACCTATAATTGTGCAACGCAATACACAGATGTCAGCGTAACGACGCAGAATACGACAGCAGTTGGTTATGGTGTTAACCGTGTCATTGTACTTCTCAGGGATGTGTTGACTGGATGGAACTATCGTTAATGTTTTGTGTGTATTCGCGTGCCCACACTCGTCCCGCGTTTTGACGTGGTGAAACAAAGGCAGCAACATCGAACGTCATTTTAACGTACTTCAACCGTTTTGATGACTTTAACGACTACACTGTACAGAGAAGCAGCGACTGTGATAGAACTGCAGTTAAATATTTTCAGAAAATCACATATACGCCACGGAATAACCAATTTGGTGGTTTTATCTGTTGTAAACGCGTGACACGGATATTGCGTTGCAACAGCGAGTGAGTTGCTGACGACATCTTAGTCATTCGTCGGCTGATGAAATACCAACGTGATTTCACCACGATAGCACTGCCTGTGATAATCTAGAGACGAACTAGTGATAAACAATTCGTCAGCAGCTCCAGACGGCGTGATTATACTGCGAAGTTAGGGAGTGTTAGAGGAGGTCTGAGCGGACTCTCACATAGCTATATGAATACACACGCTCCGCGGCTTCGGCCACTAATTATTAATCGTAGGAAACATGTTGAATTTGAACAACCACCCAGTCTAGCAAGCGGCTATATCAGCCCCGATCTACAGCCGAATACCCCGCCAACATTCCCCGGGTCGTCGTCCGAAGACTCGCACTGCGGAGTTTCGAAAATCGGGAGATATTTACTCACGAAACTCGTCGATACAGTTGGGATTGTTGACATTTATAACGCTTATCACTGCGATACGCAACAAGAATACGTTTGTAAGGTAGGTTGGCTTTCCTTATTAATAACTAAAGTTTGAAGAGTATATATTTTTGTTGCGAACAATGTAGTAAGTGAACTTTGTATTCAAGCTGGTTTCTGCTTGTCACGAGCTCGAGCCCATGCCATGCTCAGCTGTCGAGCTGTCATTGGCTAGCGGAAAGATTGCAAAACTTCCTGCTCGTAGACAGTCGTGGCTTGTTGAATGTAAATCACAACAGACTTGCACACTAAGCAGAATTGGTACATGAATAATAGTGATGCATATGCTGCAATTTGGAATTAATTTGGTCACCTTCAGCTGTGCTGTGATTTTTCATGTCAATCGTGTTTCAGTGACAGTGTCAATTACTTATCATACGTTGTATGTTTATTGCAGTAACCTAATAATAGAAACAAGGTCTAGGTAGAAACAACGCCTTGCTTTGTGGTGATGGTTGATGTACACTGTCATACTCAATAGTGTTTATGGCATATTTCATCAGGCTGTCTAGCCCTAGCTAGGCACTAGAAGTATAAGTCAACAAGCGCATATTTTTTATTATCCCGTACTGTCTCGCAGTCTACACGATGGGAACAGTATATATGAAAACAAATTACAATTTGTTGGGAGAAGCAAAATTAAAATACACAAACCATATTTTACTGAACAAATCTACATGCATTTATTCTATACAAAACATGCTCGGTTTGCAGGTGATTCCACTGGAGAAATACCGCAGCGTTCTTGCGCCTTACTGGCAGACAGGATCTCACAAGTACCTCAATGAGATTGAGGAGATCATCCTCGGCGTCACTAAAGCGTACGTCTTCTTTGCACGTCACTATGGCGACCTGCACTCGTACGTGCGTCGGCGAAGGAGACTGAAGGAACATGAGGCTAGTCGCCTCTTCCTCCAGATTGTCCATGCCGTCCTGCACTGCCACGAAAGCGGCGTTGTTCTGCGTGATCTCAAGCTGCGCAAATTCGTCTTCAAAAACCCAGAAAGGTGAGGAGTATTCCCCGTCCCTTTGTCACCTGCTGAGCAATTGCAGCTGTCTCTTTCTAGCCTTTTTTATTTACCTGTTTGCCCAAAAAAAAATTATAGCCACATTTTTTATTGTTAGCTAGTGGTAGTGATTTAGCTAGTGAATAATATTGTGCTGTGGACATGTGGTAAATCCCATTGCTGCTGAAAGCCATGCCATTCACGGCAAATGAAAAGGTTATTGTTCAAGGTTATGTCAAATGGTTCTGGGGGTTGTTATTTCACTCGGAGAACCCTGGTTAAAAACTCGAATTCTTGTGAGTGCGTGAACTCGTGACCTAGAAGCCCAGCAGTGTCATACCAGTAGGTGGAGATTGGTGGGATAGTCCCGGGCCAGGTGTCGGTACCTGAACCGTGCGGCTCACACCTGGAAGGTGCTGGCAGAAAACATCTACTGCACCGACTAAACGAGTTAGCAGCGCAAGAAACAATCCAGGCATTTCGGTTTTGAAGTTGACAACTAATTGTGGGGTGTATTGAAAATTACACAGTGCGGCAGATTTTCAAAAGATTAGGTGACCTGCAGAGGCAGTGGAAATCAACTGATTTAATTATTATGTAAAATATAATTATTTTCAAGGAAAGCAACACAATTTGGTAATCATTCGTGACACTTGACAGAAGCCAAGTGGGTTTCTAAAAGATGTGTTGACATGATACGTGTATCCACAAATGCAGTGTCACTGTCACATTTCGACAGATGATATGTACCGGTAATTACTTTTATTGACTGACTGCGGCAAACAAAGAGTGCATAATGCACTAAGTTCATTGAGTAGAACACACCCACCAGTTTGATACATTGATTATATCAATTGGTTGTTGCCGATCTCTCTGGATGGGTCATTGACCATATGGGTCACACCCATGGTTCTTTGTCTGTTGCGAAACATATCCTACCTTTGAAAGGCTTTGTTGTGGCAGGACTTGTGCAACATGAGTTTCGTAATGTATTTGATTCATTAAGGGGGGAGGTGGGGTTGTTCTCTTGAGTGCAAGCATTTTCAGATTTTTCTTTTGTGAATAATTTTTTTCTCACCTTGTAGTTTTTGTACCATAGATTACTACCAGGTAGTCATACATTTTCACGAGTGAGACCAATATTTTATTGTTTTAAAGAGAAAAATCTTACGGGGAAAACCGTGGTGATAAAACAGTTATAAACAACAATGGTCTCTGGGTATCAGATGACATGTCCGTGTCTGGTTATCCCTGCATACAATGCATAGCCATTGTGTAGCGTTCAGATCTGAAATGGGACTTAGTTTCAATGAATGAATAGGCGTGTGTGGGTTAGTGCAGTGCACTGCCCCTCCCAACAGTGCCTCAGGCGACCTTCTTAGCCAGTGATTGTGTCGGTGAGTGTGTCCGCCCATAGTAACAGGCACACCTACAGCCTCATCAACTCACGCACTTTTGACACACCCAGTTCGTGCTTTCACTTTTGGGTGTCAACAACGCCATGGACTTAGTTACCCTTATTTACCGCCTATATTTGTGACATTGCTACATATTTGTTTTTGTTGTTTGTACTTCAGTTATCATTAGATGTAGGAACGATTGCAGCATAATAGTTATGGTAGTCAGGGGCTTGCATCATATGCCCAGAATTTTTACCACTCCTAATAGTTTGCAGTTGACAATTGCACCACAAAAACCGTCACCATTAGAATTGATGGCATCTAAATAATCCTTGATTTATTTTAAATACTTGTTTTTTATTGGTCAAAATCAGAAAATGACATGTTGACAATTCTGATCAGCTCCAAGTCAATTGAGCCTTTTCAAATAGCAGGGTGACGGGTGTGTGCATTAGTTGGTGACCAGGTGGCGCTGTTGAACAATATTGCACTAAATTATTGACAGCCTTGGTGTCATAATTTCTGCTGATGCAATATAGGACAAAGGAAGTGAAATGTCAAGGTTACAGCATTTACATGAGTGAAACATGGACATGTAAACAATGTTGATGCAAATGTTGATGTCAGTCAGTGCATTCCTTTGTGAACATGCATTACGCTGATGATTGACAAATCCTGAAGCCCACATGCCTGCCTCACGGTTAACTTGACCAGGATTGAAGGAATTGTTACACACAGCAGAATAGATGCCTACTGTCTCGTGCGCTGGCTGATAAATCTTCTTGTAAAGGCTCCACCACTATAAATCTAAATGCCTGTGGTTTATGGTGTATTTTGAAATGTTAGTGGCTGTTATTTTTGGCTCCTCATCTTAAGGTGTTTGAAAGAGGATCTGTCTTAAATTTTTGATTGATTTTCATCCACTGGACTCAAACATAATTACCAACATTGCCATCTGGCAGGCAATTGGTAGACAACCAAGCTGCAGTATCTATATTGCTTGACTGCTTTATGGGCTTGTCTGCTTCATGTTAATTCATTTAATATCTCTCCAATGGTCCTGTACATTGCTGTTGTGACTGTTGTGTGTGTGCGGCATGCGTGCATGCGTGTGTGCTGATACTGTAGAACTAGTGTTTAATCAGACAGTGCTCATGTTCTTAAGGCTGACCTTTTATTTGTCATGATCTCTCACTGTCATTGTCTACAAATGGCATCATTGCCCTGGTGCACACTTTGGCTTTAATGTAAGGCAGTTTTTATTTGTGTCCCACAAGGCACAAGTCAAACAACCAGTTTAAATTCCTGTACTATGCTAGCATATCTCCACAGCCACCTGTACATTGTGGTTGTAGTTGCTATGATTACTAGAAATAGAATGTCTGCAATTCGTCACATTTGGCTGATCAATACTGCTCGTTCCTTGTCCCTGCCTACTGGGGTGAATCAGCCAGTCTGCTGTCTCTTGTCTACATGGGGGAGGGGGGAGTCGTGGTAGAGTGTATTCATAAGTAGTCCCATATATAGCCTGGGGATACAAGAAAGGGTGATTGTTGTGGGTGTTCATGATGTGAACGCCTGTAGATTGATGGTTCGAGTTCGCTGGAAGGCTGCCATTGACATTCCAGTGGCAAGGGTACTTGTGTGCATAACTGTAGAATGTTTATAGACCCTGAACCAGCGATGGGGAACAGCGACACTGCTGCTTGGCACCTTTAACTGAGAGGTTTTCATTTTCCGCTTGTTATACCCTGTACCGGTCATGGTAGCACAGCCTGAACCAACGCCCGGTCCCACCCGCTCAGAGTCCGATTGTGATACAGGGAGGGTCAGCAGGGACATTCCAGACAACCAGTGCCAGACGTGTGAGTCAGCTGATGTTGTCTCTGTCCGGGCAGGTGCTTATTGAACTGGCTTGGCCTATCGCGGGGAGCCCAGTGTAGACTGTAGTTGACTGGGTGTGGTAGTTGACAGGATGTGTGAAAGGCTCTCGGCGGCATTGGAGGGAAATCCTGTTTTTTTGTGGTTGCGAAAGCCGAGCACCCGCCAGAGTGGAGTGAGTCACAAATGATCTGGTCACCTTTCAGCCGTGTAGGTGGCCTTTGTTACTGGTCGGTCTGGTCTGGGCATGACATGTCGCCTCACGTGCATGTGGGGGAAGGCGGAAGTTGTAGTAGTTCGGAATCTTTGGATTGTCCCGTTGTTGGGGATCTTGTGTCGCTGATTAATGAACTTATTACTCGACTTACTAGACTTACTTACGTGTACCGGTTTCCAGCGTTAAAAAAGAGAAGTGCTGATTTCTGGTTAATACATTCAAGACAAAAGCGTTCTGTCAAATACAAGTGTGCAGTTACAGGATAGATCATAATCACTTACATTTGATTATCAGTTTGGTTGTACTATTATATTTCATAACCACACAATGATTGCCTTCGATATATGAATCTGTATGATGCATGTAATAATTACTAACTAGTCTGTCGTTTCCTTTTTAAATGGCAAGTGAACATGTCGATTGTTTTGCAGCTGACTGCTAATGTAGAGAACATAGTCCCAAACATTGCTTCTACTAGGACAGCTTCATGCAAATTTGATATAAATCTTTGTGTTTTATTAAAACTACCAAAATGCAACGTTGTAGATCTGAGTGTGACCGTGTTGTTTGTCTGTGCAGAACTCAACTGAAACTGGAGAGTCTGGAGGACGCGTACGTACTCGAGGACGAGAATGATGACCGTCTGATGGACAAGCATGGGTGTCCGGCGTACGTCAGCCCGGAGATCCTGACCGCGAGCCACAGCTACTCGGGCCGTGCGGCGGACACGTGGAGCCTCGGCGTGATGGCGTACACAATGCTTATCGGACGCTACCCATTCCACGACGTTGAACCAAGCACGCTCTTCACGAAGATCCGCCGTGGCCAGTACTCGATCCCGGACACGATTACGTCGCTTGCCAAATGTCTGATCCGGAGCCTACTCCGACACGAGCCGACGGAGCGACTGACAGCGGACCAGATCCTGCAGCATCCATGGTTCACGCTGAGCGCACGGATCAGCTGTGGGAAGAGATCGAATGATAAGGATTCGGACCAGACCGTGCCGGATTTTGCGAGTGACAAGGTCGAGGAGGAGCCGTTCTTTGTGTGACGCGACGCGACGAATGGTGGCTCCATCTTGAGGTGGCTAAGTAGGTAGTCACGAGTGGGCACATCTTGCAAAAAATTGGCATGATTGAGTGGTGCCACTTAGTGGCGACATTGTGCAACCTGGTGCCGTGACTGCTCCGCGTTGAGGTGGACCATATCAGCGATGACGTTTCAGGAGGACTGACTGGTGGTGGAGACGACAGTGGCCGTACGATATGAACATTCTGTTTAGGTAATTGATGGATTTCAGCCGGCGTGGCAAACCAGAGCGGCCTCTGTCAATGGGAAGACTTAGGGTGATGCATGAGTTTATCGCAAGATTGCATAAGTATCGCAACAGTATGGTCACAATGGTGGCTAATCAGACAGTTAACCAATCGGCAGTCATTTCTGTGCAGATGTTGACCCGAAAATGGCCAGCAGTACTTGTGTGAGCGTGTGATGTCTCTAAGCCATTAAAAACTGGCCAGACATTTGGCATGTCAAACTTGTCATTTGAGGACACTGCTACAGTATTCAGGAAGAGTAACTTGGGTGTGTCGTGACATTTCAGTGGCTGTCGGTATCGTGCCCGGTGACAGTTGTCGGGTGTGTCATTGACTGTAGCAATCTGTCTTGGTGACAAGTGTTGTTCCTTGTGATAATAATCTGTCATTCAAGTTGACGGATGCAGGATAGATGTGTTAAAGTGCAGTCAATGTACGATTGTCTAATGATGTAATTAAATTATATGCATTTTTACAATTGCTCTAGTTGTTACTTGTACCGCTTATAGTAGTTAAAACTGCCCATTACATATTGTGTTTGTTTATGCCAGTCTCGTGTTAGGAACCTACGCAATCATAGTTATATAATTTTGATTTTTTTTATAAAATGTCCAAGTTGTAAACAAAACGTTCACATTCTATTACAAGTGTCTTTTTTGATTGTAAATGTACAAAGTTACTGGAATACGGAAGAAACATATTTTTCAGTACATCTCGTCTAGCTGCCACGTCTCCCCTTATCAGCTTTTGTTCCTAGTTTTCAATCAACATACCACAAATCGGGGAAACTAGAACTGATTTATTGAATTTCCCTCCCGCTAACAATTAGCTGATATAACAGCAACCTTCCTTTAATGTGTAAAGCCCCTGAATGCGTTATCTCCATTGGTCAGTTCATTTTACATGCTCTGCAAAACTAGTTCGTTTTGCACAAAGATTGCTCATATTACTTCCCTCATATACCTATGGCAATCATTTGAGTATAATGTACTATGATTTTATTAACTTCACAATTTTTGAAAACATTATTTATAATAAACGATAAAAAACTACTGGAAAAGCAAAAATGGTGCAAACGTTCAGCTGTGATCTGTCAACATGGGTCACATAGCCGGTTTGCAGGAAATTGCTGCAGACGAAACAGGCTTTCTCAGATTGATAATACTCATCAAAAGCAAACAAATACCCCGAAATCAATTAACCTGTTTTTTTAACTTGGTTAACATAAAACTAATAGCCAGGATGGACACAAAAATCAAATTGTATAATTGCAGTAGACTTCATGCATTTGCCGCAGTGTGGCACTCTTCACTGTTAAACATGGAGTGCCACACCAGAAAGATCAATGGGGGTATTGCACTCGGGTTGGGGGCATGGTACATAGTCACATACCCATGTGTACTCCCCCCTCAACTGATTGGTGACGACATGACTGAAGTTATTGTGGGAATGTCGCAACACTTAACGTTTCTAATTTTGGAACCTGACCCCGTGTGTGCTTAGATAATCTATGTCAATAAGTCGTTCGGTAAACATGTGATTACTGTAAGTATTTATTATCGACACTTGCCAATCACGTTTGTCCTGTATAGCCGTGCAAGCTGAGCGTTAGTCAGCCTAGATAAAAGCAGTTCAGTGTAGATATTTTTGAGATTACTGGTAGTTGAAACCATTGCGAAACCCCTACCGGGTTGCAAAACTTAATAGATATAATTTATGGGAATTTCAAGTAAATCAAAGTGAATTTGATTCAACATTCCTATAAATGATAGATTTGAACACCCAGATGCATCACTAGTTTACTGTACATGAAATTATAAACAACATGTTTCGAAATGTTTTAACGCTAAAAGGAAATGCGCCATAAACTTGCATATTACATTTCACTCAATGCTCTAGTAGTATAAATATACTAAACCAAGGCTGTCTGTTGCTCTTTTATATACATAATGAGTACAGAAGGCATGCTTTTCGTTTGACAGAAAGGACAGCCTCCCTTCATATTTCGGCAATATTGTACTGGTCGACATTATGAGCACTGTAGGGTTTTGGGTTAGTTTAGAGCAGGGTAAACCGTTTTCACAAGCCCTCATACTATAGGACAGTTATATAAAATATTACCACGATCTTTGTGGATAAATTAATTGACACTGTATCGAATCTCACCTCACCGAATAGGAATCGTAAAAGGTAAAGAAAACATAGCACCGGAACTCAAGCAGTTAACAGTTATTTACACGCAGACGTGTTGTTGTCGATCAATCGTTGTTATAGACATTGCCGCCTACAGGCTTACTACCGGACTATTTTTGGCCTATTGCAAAACAGCTTAGTCACACATTAGTGTGCCACGCTACTACGGTTCAACGAGATAGGTCCAAACAAATTAGGCTTCGGCCCTACATACAAAAAATTCTTATCCAAAAGCCGACACCGGGTCATGACGTAATGGTGGGGCGCAGGGGCCTAGTTATGAGTGTGGGTTTTGAACCCTGGTTCTTTTAACCCGCTGCCTTTGCAAGGGGAAGTAAAATATCCCATACAGCCAGGCAAATGGAAAACCCCGTCGTTAACTCACGGAGCTAGGTCATCACTCTCTGAACTCCTAATCTATAATTTAAACGAGGCCTCATTGACGCACAAGAGCAAAAGAGCTTATTGAATTGTTCCCAACGGCAACGATAGTACATTTCCTGTTTCCTGTGACAGAAATATAGCATATGATTCATTATTTTGTAAAAGAATTGAAACAAGAATAGTTGTTAATTCCAAATTAGTCTCTTTTTTGGCTCGCGAAACAGGAAATTCCGCACAAGTTCGGAACAACTTATGTAGGCCCTACCAAAGGCAAATATTGACAATGTACTTTTACTTCCGGGTAAGGGACGTTCTAGCGGTCTATCCGACGGCGAACACATTGTCGACAACCATTTCCTTTGGCTTGCAAGGAGCTGGACAAATGGTGCCCAGTACCAGATTTGTTGTGTTTGGTGTCTCGAGAACAAAATCATTTAGACAACGTGAGGTAACAACGATACATTGACTAGTCCAACCTAAACTGTTGCTATAGTATAAATATAACTAACCCTGGAGTATGGACTGACAATAACCTGTAGCCGGGCATAATCTAGCTCTAGGCATCTAGCTGAAAGTATATAAGCCAAATGCGACCCGAACCTAGTGCCGTAAGTGGTATATAGGTTTACCCGTGGCAACTGTCTGAAGTATGTATGCTAAATATCAGCAAGTGGAACAATATGTTTTTCCCCCGGAGAAAACACGCTGACTAAGCCTAGGAGACAAGTTGCAAAACACCGACCGGATGTGACAGTATAAACACCACGAATAAACACGATTATGCAAGCTACCGAAAGACTGTGACGTCAGCGTCGCTAGGGGGTCAGAGACAAAAATCACGTCGCGTACAGAACTATAGATACTATCACGTAACCGCCAGTGGGCCGCGTGAATAGGGGTCGTATCAAAAGATATCGGATACGAAATAGTGTGCAAGTGATTTCGATAGGCGGGGGAGTGTGTGTGGGTGTGGGTGTGGGTGTGGGTGTGGGTGTGGGCGTGGGTGTGCGTGCGTGCGTGCGTGCGTGCGTGCGTGCGTGCGTGGTGGTGCGTGGGTGGTGCGTGCGTGCACACTATCTCGTACTAATAAAAAATCGCGTGCGCGCGCACGAATGGACAGGTAAATATAAGCCTCATTAATAATAATTTATGTATATAACTCAGTCACACATGTTATTATCATTCACTGCGCGTATTTCCATCATAGGGCCTAGACCATAATAATTATAAACACTCCAGACGATATAGAAATTACTACACATGGGTCCAATATTCGAAAGAGCGTCAAGAAATAAGCTTTCCTTGGAGCGATTATACATCAATGTGCGATCAATATCCGAAGATGACGGGTTGAGACGTAGCATGTCACAAACTACTCTCATCAGAGTAAGATTAAGTCGCTCTCTATCAATCCCCGACAAAGTAATAAAAACATCCAGGGACCCTGGTTCGTTCGTTGAAATCGGTTGAACATTGCACGAAGACGTTTAGTCCTATTGCAAGGCAGTTAATTACTGCACACGGACAGATGATCTGACGTTGATGTTTTTATCTTATTTTAATATGAAACAGAAAGAAGAACCGATTCAGCGTCATGACAGCCCCTTGTGTAAATCAAGAGCTGTCATATTATGCCAAGGGCCGCCATGAATCATATCCTTTACAAGTAATGTCCGTAGTGTGCATGTTTCGTTCTAGTTCATAACAAAAT
>JAODUO010001317.1:15000-75000 GCA_025642075.2 Ridgeia piscesae | reverse complement strand
AGAGAGAGGAGAGAGAGAGAGAGAGAGAGAGAGAGAGAGAGAGAGAGAGAGAGAGAGAGAGAGAGAGAGAGGAGAGAGAGAGAGAGAGAGAGAGAGGAGAGGAGGGGAGGGCGAGGGCGAGGGCGAGGGCGAGGGCGAGGGCGAGGGCGAGGGCGAGGGCGAGGGCGAGGGCGAGAGCGAGAGGAGAGAGCGAGAGAGAGAGAGAGAGAGAGAACGAGAGCGAGAGCGAGAGAGAGAGAGAGAGAGAGAGAGTAGATGACGCGAGGGACGAAATGATAAGTAACATCGGTTTGGGAGACTTTGGCAGTAGGCTACTGTTGGTCGTGCAAGAAACTTAGACATGACACTTAGTTTTAGGGGAGCGTCAGTTTTCTCGTGCAACAGAATGTCAAACGCGAGAATTATATTGGTTATCACAATTATTAAAACAATGTTTTGCGACTCACATTTTAGTACTATTACTGAACGATGTTGATTTGCATTAATTAAATTTTTATGCAAAATTATTTCTATTTTTATATGACAACTATGTCTGTGATTGATGGTGATGTATTGATTCAATATACAAAAAATGTAAAATGAACATAAAACATCAGTACAGCTAGTGTACACCATTTACAAGGATTACACATAACAATCTTGCACTTTGTTACTATTGTGGTCAGAGAAACCTAGCAGTTCAACGAATCGTGCGGTAGACGTCGAGTTTAAGCTACGATGTCATATACAATGATAAACTTACTAGGTTGTTTGTTTTTACTATCGTTTTAAATTACCTGTTTACAAGGAGGCCCTACAATTGCGGTGTTATAATTTCATGAGTAAATTCACTAACATCATCAACAAATTTACCAACTTATATTGTCAGTAAAACGACAAAATTGGCATCATGGCATAATTTAATTTATGCTGCGATATATTACGCTACTAGGACAGGTCTACTACTTCTTAAAACCTGACCTAGGACGGTTGTACCACCTCATAAAGCCTGACCTAGGTAAGATCTATAATAAAATTTGACATGGTACGAACTACAGGTCTATGTCAAAGATTCTTCGAGAAATTATATTTTTTACACAACAGCTTGCAACAGCTTCGCTGGGACATAATATCCATTTGTGTAGACTATTATATGACATACGTGATCAAGAACGAGCTTAATATAATTGATTCACGATAGGGTAAAAAGTGAACCCAACAATAGTAACCACCACGACGACAACAACATGAAAACCAGTTACTTAATTGTATACGTTTCGAGGCCTATATTGCTATAATTGTCAAGAGAATTGCAGATTTTGTTATTATGATAAACACAACGTTTATCATAATAATTATAACTGACATTTCGACTAGTATTAAATTTAAAAGATGTTCCGACTTTATCAATTAATTAATTACATATACAAACATAATCGCAATAATATTGGAAATATTAATATAAAGATTAATCGTAATTAAAAAGAACACTCGCCAGAAATATCTGGTTGTTTTTCGAAACGGTGTGCGGCATTTTCGTGGCGCCATCTAACGATTGAGATTAAATTAAATTTAAAGCCTTACTACAACGTATCACCACTACTGTCCCATGCAGTGAAAACCACCGGGGCCCATTTTCTGTTAGCTAGGTTAATATATTATGAATAACGGCATAATAAAAAATACGGTCAGTGGGGGTCTAGTGGGTGTGAGTGTTCATAATAATGGTATCCGGACACAACCATAAATCATCATGCTTATTTCAACAAGGCCGGTTCTAGTGGGAGCCATTTCCATTAGTTACCAACATTTTGGCTAGCTAATGAAATTTCGCGACACAATGGTTTAATTGATTTGAAGGTGATTTGTAATATCAAATGTTATTCATTCTAACCGTGCTTAGTACGTGATAAAAAGAGGATCGCACTGATTTTCTGACAAATGGTGGCGCCACACAACGGACAATAATTCACACGCTGTCGTCTAAATGTTGCATTTACGGTAACGTTTCCCATGTGACACCCGTGGTCCGTGTTCCGGGAAACTTCCTGATTTTAAGAAAGTGAAACAATGAATTTACGAAATTATGGAGTGTCATGTTACGTAGTCAAGTAGAATCACAAGTACAACGCAGATGGCGTATCGTGGGCCACCGCCCTTCGGTCAATTCAGCGACTGGATGCCAGGAGGAAGGCCAAGGTTTCCCCGTCCGCCACCTCCGGGCCACGGCCGCGGGAATGGACCAAGACCTCCGTGGCCCCCCGACTGGAGCAGACCACCTCCGCCGTTCGCGGGATCCGGCCCTCGTCATGCCGGACCAAGAATGCCACCACATCCAACGGAAAACCGTCCCGTAATGAGAGGTAAAACCTCGTAATGGTTATAGACATAAATATGACCCAGTTATCTAGTTCTCTTCCTCGACTCAAATCACAGGCACAGCAGATTGTCCAGGTTCTACAACGGCCTCGTACTGTTCCCTAAATCTACCCTGGAAATAGGCCTGTACTCCATTCTCCAGATGTCCCAGCCTAGGCCAAAGGCAGAACCACCCTGAGGGTTGGTGATGACAAGCCAAATTACAAAACATGATAATTTTCGTTTAAAATGTTTGATATTTGAAATCACATTTAATAAAATAAACCAAAATTATAAAATTTTGTGAAGATGGTTCCCAAAAAAACCAGTTTGGAGTTTCGCTGCTGCAAAGCATTATGGGTAATGTCATCTAGGTCAGTCGGCATAAACGCCTGTTTAAGAGATACAGAAGTTTTATAGTTTTGTTTCTTGCATTCTGTAAACTTATTGTGATCACAGCGAATAAACCGACTTTAATGAGTCATATATATGGAGAAACGAAATAAATCATAAATATTTACAACATAGAAGGCTGCCAACAATTAGAAACAAGGTTGCGCAGGTATTTGCCAGTCATTGGCACGTTGTATTTTACGGATCCTCGAAAGCAAGCATGAAAGAAGATCTGCAGAAAGCATTTTTTGACAATGTAAAGTCATGTTTTGCAAAAGACATTCTCTGATCTGGACAGTAACTTGATCTTGGTAGAGAATTATGTGAAGGGATGTCGATAAACACTGATCGGATTTTAGCCAGGGCTGAGTTAGCAGGCTACTAATTTCCAATATGCAGTGTATCTATCATAATACATTATACTGTGTTTAATATTTGTAGAAGTTAGTTACGTCCTGATCAGATCTAATTTTTGAATAGCTTCGTATGTAACAGACTTGTCTCTGGCTGTTTATGTCAATTGCACCCAAGGGATTTTGTGCATGCATAGCTGGAAATTTTTAATGTTTAAGACATTTGCTAAAGACATGTCTCTTCCACATAGCATTTAGAACACTATGTGGTGTTTAGAACACTGTGTGGCATTTAGAACACTGTGGTGTTTAGAACACTGTGTGGTGTTTTGAACACTGTGTGGCGTTTAGAACACTGTGGTGTTTAGAACACTGTGTGGTGTTTAGAACACTGTGGTGTTTAGAACACTGTGTGGTGTTTTGAACACTGTGTGGCGTTTAGAACACTGTGGTGTTTAGAACACTGTGTGGTGTTTAGAACACTGTGTAGTGTTTAGAACACTGTAGCATTTAGAACACTGTGTGGTGTTTGGAACACTGTGTGGTGTTTAGAACACTGTGTGGTGTTTAGAACACTGTGTGGTGTTTAGAACACTGTGTGGCGTTTAGAACACTGTGGTGTTTAGAACACTGTGTGGTGTTTAGAACACTGTGTGGTGTTTTGAACACTGTGTGGCGTTTAGAACACTGTGGTGTTTAGAACACTGTGTAGTGTTTAGAACACTGTGGTGTTTAGAACACTGTGTGGTGTTTGGAATACTGTGTGGTGTTTAGAACACTGTGTAGTGTTTAAAACACTGTGTGGTGTTTAGAACACTGTGTGGTGTTTAGAACACTGTGTGGTGTTTAAAACACTGTGTGGTGTTTAGAACACTGTGTGGTGTTTAGAACACTGTGTGGTGTTTAGAACACTGTGTGGTGTTTAGAACACTGTGTGGTGTTTAGAACACTGTGTGGCGTTTAGAACACTGTGGTGTTTAGAACACTGTGTGGTGTTTAGAACACTGTGTGGTGTTTAGAACACTGTGTGGTGTTTTGAACACTGTGTGGTGTTTAGAACACTGTGTAGGGGTTTAGAACACTGTGTAGTGTTTAGAACACTGTGTGGTGTTTAGAACACTGTGTGGTGTTTAGAACACTGTGTAGTGTTTAGAACACTGTGTGGTGTTTAGAACACTGTGTGGTGTTTAGAACACTGTGTGGTGTTTAGAACACTGTGTGGTGTTTAGAACACTGTGTGGTGTTTAGAACACTGTGTGGTGTTTAGAACACTGTGTGGTGTTTAGAACACTGTGTGGTGTTTAGAACACTGTGTGGTGTTTAGAACACTGTGTGGTGTTTAGAACACTGCCTGGCGTTTGGAACTCTGTGTGGCATTTGGAACACTGTGTGGTGTTTGGAACACTGTGTGGTGTTTAGAACACTGTGTAGCGTTTAGAACACTTTTTGGTGTTTAGAACACTGTGTGGTGTTTGGAACACTGTGTGGTGTTTAGAACACTGTGTAGCGTTTAGAACACTTTTTGGTGTTTGGAACACTGTGTGGTGTTTGGAACACTGTGTGGTGTTTGGAACACTGTGTAGCGTTTAGAACACTTTTTGGTGTTTGAGAACACTGTGTGGTGTTTGGAACACTGTGTAGCGTTTAGAACACTTTTTGGTGTTTAGAACACTGTGTGGTGTTTGGAACACTGTGTGGTGTTTAGAACACTGTGTGCGTTTAGAACACTTTTTGGTGTTTGGAACACTGTGTGGTGTTTGGAACACTGTGTGGTGTTTGGAACACTGTGTAGCGTTTAGAACACTTTTTGGTGTTTAGAACACTGTGTGGTGTTTGGAACACTGTGTGGTGTTTGGAACACTGTGTAGCGTTTAGAACACTTTTTGGTGTTTAGAACACTGTGTGGTGTTTGGAACACTGTGTGGTGTTTGGAACACTGTGTGGTGTTTGAACACTGTGTGGAGTTTGGAACACTGTGTGGTGTTTGGAACACAGTGTGGATTTGGAACACTGTGTGGTGTTTGGAACACTGTGGCATTTGGAACACTGTGTGGTGTTTGGAACACTGTGTGGTGTTTGTTTGGAACACTGTGTGGCGTTTAGAAGTTTTTCTCATTTACACATTTTTACATTTACACATTTTTACATTTACACATTTTTAACCAAGTTAATAATATGTTTTAAAGTTAGCTTTTCTGCTTAATCTTTGTGCATGTCTAATTTTAGAAAGACAATTTAGTATTTTATAACTTATATATTTTATTGAATTAACTTATTTATTTAACTTATTTTAGCAGATTCATTTAACATATTTATTTAACTTAATTATTTAGCTTTATATGTGTGTGTGTGTGTGTGTGTGTGTGCGTGCGTGCGTGCGTGCGTGCGGGCGTGCGTGCGTGCGTGCGTGCGTGCGTGTAGTTAACACCTTTTAGAGCATGTTTTTAACCTGGATACACAGTTTTTTTTTTATAAATGTTTCCAAATAAATAAGCTATAATTGAAGGGTATCAAAGGCTTTAAATAGGACAGGAGTAATTCAAGGTTTTTCAAGGTTTTTCAAGGTTAGTGCTGTAAGAACCCTGGACTAGGTGTATCGTATCTACTAGTTACCACTGTAGTCTGTTTTACCCACTCATTTGAATTTTAAAATACATTATTATTTTATAATGTACTCATACTCGTACTCAGCTTTTAGCAGTGTACTCCAACATGAAAATATACTTGACTCCCATATCTGCATTATATTTATAATAGTATTAATACATACCACAAATTCAACACTCAATAATCAATTTTGCTTTAAGGCGGGAAATCAATTGGGGAATTCAGTCATTTCAGAGGAATTCCCATTCAGCATGACCAGATTGACCACACTGTGCTGTTTAAAATGTTTTGTTGGTTATAAATTTATTTAATTAAATTTTTAGTCCTTTGGGCTGAAGGTCTTATGGCTACGCTTTGTGTGCGTCGTCCACTGTTAGATCTCGGATCTTAGAAACCGTTGAAGATCTAATTTGTTTGGCATATACATTTCAGTGATGAGACTGGGGTGACTAAGTACTGGTTAAAGATGTATTGTTGTCACCTGTAAGCATGGCTGGGGTCAGTTCCATTCTTTCATCGAATTAATTGCAATTCCTTTTATTCAATTCCAATTAAATTTCTTTCAAGTCAATTTTTCAATTCCAATTCAATTTCTTTCAATTCCAGTTCCATCTATAATCATTCAATTCCAATTCCCGCTCAAATTCACATGACAAAAATATGGTATCCAGACATTTCGGTAAAGAACACTTTGGTAATGGACGTTTTGGTAACTGACATTACAGTAACAGGACATTTCGGTAACTGGACATTTCGGTAATAGGACGTTTCAGTAACAGGACATTTTGGTAACAGACATTTTGGTAATAGAACATCTTGGTAACATACATTTTGGTAGCATGGCATTTTGGTAAAACCAATAAATATTCTATAAAGGCATATTTCTTTAAAAAAACTTACACGTATCGACACTCGCCTTAGCTGCATCTGTCAATGCTGTGATGTTGTCAGCATAAATACAAGCTGGCGGGTCGTTACTTGCAGCAGCACGTATACGCATTTCCGTACAGCATCTGTCAACCTCTAGCTTCACAGGTTCAGGACAGTGGTTGTGGTCAGTTTTTAACATTGGATATGCTGGTAGCAAGTCTGTGTATGCACTAGCAGGGCAGAGCTTGCTTGCACAACATGTACAACGCCACCTTATCATGTCATTTTTCTCTGTATGCTTGGTATAGCCATTCCACAATAGCTTTGCTTTTCCCCTGGTTGTTGTTGATAGCTCCATGTTCACATGTATAGCTTCACCTTATGTGTGTCTGGATTTAAATGTGTCCTACTAGCCAGTGATTTGCTGTAGTGGTTGAACATGTACTTTAGCCACCACCACTGCTATTTGGAAGCCATGTTCCCTTCAGAGGCAAGCACTACTTTACACCTTGCCTGATTACTGGTAGAAAGCTAAGTTCCATGTCTGGACCATCCTAATTTACAAATGGTTTAACTGACTGACATCTCAACAGGTTACTTCCTAATATGGCGGACTGTTAGTGTTACCGAAATGTCTTAATTGTTACCGAAATGTCTAGTTACCGAAATGTCTTGTTACCAAAATGTCTAGTTACCAAAATGTTTTGTTTCCGAAATGTCTGTTACCGAAATGTCTGTTACCGAAATGTCCATTACCAAAGTGTCCTTTACCAAAATGTCATGATTAATGTGCATACACGGGGTGATACAGCATCTTATGTACTGATGTATTTATATAATTATATAAAGAGTTTTAATATCTTTAAAAAAAAAATCTTATATACCTATTAAGATAAAGAAACCATAACATACTACATTAAATGAATAATACAATTATCAAATGTCATGTTTGTTATAATATAGTTACACTGGTTACACTTTGGACTGTTTGGAGATATCCCGGTTTCACTCCTGGTACCTGGGTAGTCCTAATATTTGCTTAGTACCTGACACTGGGAAAGTGTGACTGTTATCTGGGCAACTTCAGTGGTTCTTTGAAGCAGTCTCTAGCCAGCACTCATTCACACAATGCAGTAGGACCAGTCTAATTGGTTTCCCATTCATCAGTTTCATTAACGGATTAACAGTTGGGTAACGTTTGACCAGCAACTTTTCTTGGCCATTAAACACCATTGCCTGCACAGCATTACTTCCAAATGTCTGTAAAATATCAGATGCTCAATTCCTTTTTATTCAATTCCAATTCAATTCAAAATATTTCAATTCCAATTCAATTCAAAATCTTTCAATTTGAATTCCGATTCAATTCAATATCTTTCAATTCCAGTTCAATTCATTTTGTTCAAAATCTTTCAATTCCAATCCCGCTCCAATTCCGGAATTGAATTGGAATTGAATTGATCAATTCCAGTTCATTTTGAATTGACCCCAGCGGCCCAGCCCTGCCTGTAAGCAACAAACATAACAAATTAATATTCCGGACAACTATATTTAAAATTCATACCCTGTATTCATATTGTCTGTGGCATTCGCACATGTGGCTCTGTTTCTGGTCATTTCACATGAATAACCATTACAGTGATTATGATGAAAAGACTATAGTCTATAGGCAGTGACTATGATTCACCAAAACACATTTCATTCATAATTACCAACTCACTGCATAGACCAAAGGACTTTGGGACATCTTAGCCCATTTTTGTGCAATAATTATGCATATTTTGAACAAGTGGGCACCAAGATCAAACAGGTAAACGAATTGTAACTGATACGGTCACATTCTTGAATTAAATAACTACTCAGTAATGAAACCATTGAGAAGTGAATGCTGAGTCTGTGAAAACTTCATTTACTTAGCCCAGGGCAATGCACCTGGTTAAGAAAAACCTGTAAGCGTTTGTGTGTAGATCTGTCTTGACACTTGGCTGCAAGCCAGTTTTGATAGCAACGATTTGTTTAGTTTTTATGTAACTACAAGTGATCAAATCGAGAATAATACGATTATGCAACCAACTATGACAGCTGCTCAGCTGAATCAGTAGATTGATAATAACTTGTGTAGTGTTGTCTTGTCATTCATTCATACTTGCCACATATGAGAGATTCCATGCAGATATACACGTCCTAACTCACCATATGATGTTTTTACTAAATATTTAGTACACATACACGTGCACATTCATATTTGCCACAAATGAGAGATTTCATACAGATACTGTACATGTATGTATGTCATAAATCACATTACACCGCAAATCCGCAATCATTAATTCATTATTCACCACTCTCATATGAAATATAAGGCATAAAGGCATAAAGGCAAAGCAAGTACTTTTATATATTGCATGAATTTTGTTGTTTGGTTTCACTTTTGTTTTCTGAAGAAAAAAAGTGATAACAGTAAATAAAATATAAGCATGAATCACATGCATGATAAATCTGTTCAATTTTTTATATTTTGGTGCACAAAAATAGTGTGGCCATTATCATATTTTTTGATCGTACACTGCTGGTTATCAGGGCTTTATGCAGGACCACATTTTTGCCAGTCACACATGTTTTGGTGGACACATGGATGTTAACTGTTAAGCCAGTTTACAAACGTTAACATGTGTCTGCTGACCTGAAATGGACTATAAACACACATGTGACCCCATTTACACTCACTTCTAAGGCATCACTGACAATATCTATGGTTTTGGAACACTATTTTTGCACCACCTGTTCACCCACATTTCTACTCATCCACAACGAGTTTTACCTGTCCAAATGACGGGTGGATGGGTCTCTGCATAAAGCTATGCTGGTTATTGAAAACCAGGGTTAAGCACGTGTCCATAGTATTCAGACTATTCAAAGTGCAAAGCCTGTTGTATCCTACAACAGGCTTTGCACTTTGAGTTGTCTGAATAGACTGACTTTGAACATCCATTACACTTACAGAGGAAGACTGGCAGTTAGCCATTGCCAAGTGACATGGTCTCCTGGGTACACCAAATGCATTTTCTATCTAACTGGTGGGTTAACTGCTAATTCGGTCTTTCTGGACACCTTGATGGTTAAATTAAACAAACAGATTCAACGATTCAAGCAAACAAGATACAACTGTTGTTTGCTTAACGTGACAGTGTTTCTGTCTGAGAAAAGATGCTGCCTGGAGCTGTATGTTGGTATCATGGTCGTGGTTATCAGAGACTGAATGGTACTATTTGTAGGGATGGCAAAGTTATATTCTCGCTGAACTCGCAGGAAAATTTTATTTAATTATGCCAAATCAATTTATTTTCCACAATATCTTTGAGAAAATACTCGTGTGTGCTCATAAGTCTGAGTAATATATACTATAATGAAATATCATACACTTTTATATCAACTGCATTCTGATCACTGTGCTTGCTAAGTGGATTGGATGTAGACAGCTCCATCATGACTAAAAACTACTATTGACCAGTCCTGTCGCTGCATTTAACCAATTTGGCTGTGTTTCTGGTCATCTCATATGGATAACTAGATAAATTATCTTTAAAATGATGTGACAGGTGTCTACTGGTTAAGTATTAATTTATATTGTCACCTGTAAGTGACAATTGACTAAGATAGAAATTAATATTCTAGACAACTATAGTGTGAAACGTCATACACTACTGATACAATTTGACAGGGTTTCTGGTCATTTCGTATGAATAACCAGAGAAAATGCCAATTAGGTGATTACGATGAAGAGACTAGGTTGTGACTATGATTCATCAAAGCACATTTCATAAATAACAACCAACTCAGTGAGTTAGTATATAATCGAAAGGACTTCAGGGCCACTTGGTCCATTTTTGTCCAGTGGAATTCATACACATCCAAAACGGGTTTTACCAGTCGAAACGGTGGGTGGAGAAGTCTCTAGATAAAACTGTGACATGTGCACAGATACGAATGGTATTCAGGATTTCACATCCCATAAACCTGTGTAGACGTTGATGAGGCGCTCACCTCACCTATCCCATAGTCTGGTGGACAACTGGGGCGCCACAGATGACCTGGCAACCAGCTCCCTTCATTCCTCTCGCCTCTCAGCCTTCCTCATGGCGGCGCCCAGTGTCATGCCCGTCCATTCCGGGATGTTGTTCTCCCATCTCTTTTTCTGTCTGCCTCGTCTTCGCCCTCCTTGCAATGTGCCCTGCAGGATTGTCTTGGCAAGCCCTGTAGATCTTGTTACGTACCCGTACCATTTCAGTTTGCGTCGTTTTACTGTGGTCAAGAGGTCTTCGTGGGGCTTATTGGCTTGCCAAGTTCTGTTTTGCACTACCAGTTATTGACCTGTCACTTTGTCTCTTTACTGCTCAGATCAGCCACAGTGGCAACAAATCCAAAAAGATGCAGAGCACTGGAAGGAAAAGGGAAACCATGCGGTGAAGCAAGAAAACTACATAGCCGCCCTAGAATGTTACCAGGTGAGAGCTCCAGGTGAAACACTCCACTTTCTTATGTAGTCCAGGTGAGATGTTCTCCCCTTTTTCTCAATAGTCCAGGTAAGAAGATGTCCCATTTCATCTCCTGTAGTCCAGGTGAGATGTTCTCCCCTTCTTTCAATAGTCCAGGTGAGATGTTTTCCGCTCTCTGTTTTGAACAGTCTTAAACGGATTCTTTGATAATTTTAAACACATTGTTGCCTACACAATTTTATATTAATCATGTTAATATGATTATTTCATGTAATTTTATGCATTGACTTCATTACTTTTGGATTATTGGTCATTAATCTTCCTGACATGGCTTTATGCATTCACAATTATTGCCAGTCACACATGTTTTGGTGGACACGTGGATGTGAACTGTTAAGCCACTTTACAAACTTTTAAACGTGTCTGATGACCTGAAATGGACTACAAACACATGTGACACCATTTTCACTTACTTTCAAGGCATAACTAACAATGTCTATGGTTTTGGAAGACCTTTTTTGCTCCTTAATATTTTACCCGTCCGCTACCCATCCACATATTTCTACCCGTTATTTAGGTAATTTTATAGCCTTTTTAGAGACACTACATAACATTTCATGCATGAATTTAATTTCGCTAACTGTAAACAGTGTGATCGAGCGGGTCGCTGCTAGAAAACATTGCTAAATACTCGGATTATGTTATAATAATTTCAGTAAATGTATGATTAGTTAATTAGCATAATATGCTTCAAAAATGAACATGACTTGGGAGTTTATTTCAAAAGCATCAAATGGAGTAATAGAAGCAAAACGGTCAATTTTAGATCGACAATTTACTCGACCGTGTGCTTACGTGACTGCGAACTTCAAATGCGTTTTTCTCCGTTTGAAACTTTCTACCCCAGGCATGTTCAGCGTCCAATAACTTTTGCTGTGTGTGAGATACGTCCAAAATTTTTACACTGTTTGAAAGCTTTATATGTCTTCTTTCCAATGGTGTAACTAACTCAGTTTTTTTGGGGACATATGACTCATTTCATTAGAACACGTCACATTATCAAAATGATTTGAGTAAACATAATTATTTATTGGCTTTAGTGCAGGTAACCCCCAAATAACACATAAATGTGATTTATGAGACAAATACCAAAGAAAGTACTTATGGGATTTTAGCACGTTTTATATATAATATAATGTATATAACCTTACAAAGAATCCTGCTAATAACAAGATATTGGACACTGTAAAAAGTTACCATGTATTTTTACATTGCTCCACAGGAATTAGGACATAATAATGTCTGACATCTAATTTGTAGGAGGCCGTGGGGATAGTGATGACCATTCCACGCAATGAACGGCAGATCGCAGCGATTCAGAGCAACCAGTCATATGCCTTTCTCAGGCTCGGTCAGCCCAAAGAGGCTTTTGGGTTTGGGCAGGAATGTGTCGACATGAATCCAAAATGGCACAAGGTATAAACACCATTTATAATTAGTTTTTACGCAGTTTGATGACATTTTTCCCGTAATTTTTTTAGTAACTTTACCACTTTTCATCAGCAAATGTCATTTATGATTTAGTTCTGGTGATAATCAGTTCTATGAAGATAGATAAAAGATGTGTTTGAGGAAATCAAGAATGCTGGCGGCCATATTTGTAACTACGGGTAATGTATTTTGTTGCTGTCGTGTTCGACAGTATTCCAGCTTACTACTGTGTAAAATTGTAAATTGCAACCTTGCTTCATAGTTTATACAAGAATTGTTAGAAATATTATATTTCAAAGTGCTGTTGCATACTTTGTGATGTGAATTGTGAAATACACGTTGACGACACTAATGAGGCTACATTTGCCTATATGTATTCCAGCTACACAATAAGAATTGACCATAAAATATACTTGCGAAGTATTTTACATCTAAGAGAATCCTCGATTCTTTTCCTGACAAATGTGTATAATTGGTGTGTTTTTGCCATCAGGGTTACTACAGAATGGCTCAGGCTCTACAGTCTCTCCACTTATATGACAAGGCCCTAAATGCTCTCGCCTCAGCACTGCGGATGTGTCCCATGAAACCTGAACAAGAACTGGAGATTGTCCGTGATGCTGTTTCCTATGCTCTCATGACAACAGGTAAGTTGACTCCTGTTTGGTTTAAGATGTTTTCTTTACTGGATTAAGATTTTGACATGTCTTCATTGTGTGGAAAATACCTTTGTGCATATGTGTAGATTAACCGGTTCGGTTTTTCAGGTAAAATGTCTGCCAGGTATTTTCTTCATTGTTTCTTGTTTTGTTTGAGCAGTCAGCCTGCTTTTTTCTGAAGAAGAGGAAAACATTTTCTAATTATAATGTATCTTTCCAGTTATTTCATTTGAGCATTTTTTTCTATCTGTAATGAAGTGACCCCAGAAGGGTGACCCTGCTGCCAAGTGCTGTTACACATTAGCATCCAAGTTTTACCTTTCTTTGTAATACGATCATGTCTCATTTATCGATAATCGTTTCATTGATAAACTTCTACTTTCTTTAAATTCCATGAGTTTCATAATCCTCACGGTTCTATTTTAAAATGCATCAAACACTACGTAATATCTATTGGCTTGTCGTTCTGAGTTTCAACAGGCAATATGTTCCATTATTTCTGTGATTATGTTGTTTACCACCAGGGGGCAGTGAAGAGATCCGCAAGTGTCGTGTGAAGCGTTCGACCTGGAGTGAGTTGATAATGGCGGCAGTGAATAATGACGATTGGAAGACGGTGAAGTTTCTGGTTGTTGGGGACAACATCAGTTCCCCCTCCCCAGTCGACTGTGACTTGTCTGCAGTGAAACAGCTCACCCCATTCATAAAGGTCTGTTACATGCAGAGTTTCAGACCAAAACCTGATACGTCTGTGTTGTTACTTTTGAGAAAAAGGAACTTGTGTTTCACCATAAAAGTCTGAATGGATTCTTGTCACATTTGAGAAAAACTCACTTTGTGTTTCACGCTCAAAGTCTGAATGGATTCTTGTCATGTTTGATGAGAAGAACTCACTTCTACGTCTCATCCTCAAAGTTTAAATAGAAATGTTACATGATCCTGAAACGTCTCGAGAATGCAAAATCAGAGAGGATTGTGTAAAATGTTTTGAGCAATCGAAAAGGGATTCTATGACAATTTTAGACACTTTCTAATATATGCAACGTGTGACATGTGGCACAGTGGATATTTACAGCGAATATCTACAGCGACTATACACCTGATTCCGCTGATGGAACGCATTGCCCATTGATATCAAGTGCTGCGGAACTTTGTCGGCATTCAGAAAGGCCCTAAAAACCCACATTTTCAAAGCATATTACTGCTGACATTTTAAATATTCAATGATATTTTAGAATATTTGTTTCAAATATTTCATCTTATCTTATTTTCACACATATGTACTGAACTTTATACATGCCATCGCTTAGTATGTGTTTTTGCATGTAAATAGAGTATTAGTTAGTTTTATTTATTTATTTATTTTACTCATCGTCGTTAATTGTATATAATATTTAATTGTATATAATGAATAATTTAATGTTTCTACATTTGTTTTATCTGAAAGTTAATTTTACAGTTGTATTTATTATTATTAATATTAGTTTTCACACATAATAAATAGCTTTTTATTTTATTGTACAGCGCTTTGAGCATTTTTGGATATTGCGCTTTATAAATAATTAATATTATTATTATTATTTATTATTATATAATATAGTTGCCGCGACATCACCTGGTGTGATTCATTATAGCATGTGTGCATTAATACATATTCCACTTGATAGGTGGCGCCAGTTGTGGCAGCTTATTTCTCACATGACTGATGGTGACCAAACTGAAGCGTTGACAATGTTTGTGTCACAGATGTGTTTTGTCGTACAGCTATAAAGTATTTCATCTCTACATAGGTAGACAGGTTATGTTATGTAAGAATTGACATGAAAAATGAAGAGAAACGTGAAAGGAATACATTTCTTTCTAACACCTGAATTAGTATATTTTATTCTGCACACTTGTAAATGGAGGCTATTATTTATTTTACCCAACAGAATTCCACGAACAGAGATCTCACAGACTGGGGGCAGAGACTCGTTCTGGTCATGCTCAAATGTGGCGCCCCCTACAAGTCACTTGAAGAACCAGAGCGATCAGCCCTGCACGTAGCGTTGGACGTTGGAATACGGACAGGTAGGTTGGGAAGGCAGGGCAGTGTCATGTGCAATTGCATAGTGGTTAGTCCATCGGAATCATTTGATGGAATCTGGGTTCGAATCGTTTAGCAACCATTTTGAGCCTTTGGTAAGTTTTTTCAATCCATTATGAGTGCAGCGTGGCTGAATGCTTCCCAGTGCCGGGCATAAAATCTGTTTAGGCAATTTGGGTAGAGGTCAGAAGTTCTGTAGCCAAACAAGATTGTCTTTAGCCATTTTCTTAGCTGTCAATTTGGCGAATAGTTTTTATTTATTTTTTACCAAATTGCAAACTGTTTCTCCTATGGCGCATCTGGCAATTGACACTGTTAGCCAAATCAGAGAAGTTGAGATGGCGTTTGATGTAACTGAACATGTCTGCCAGAGTCTAAAGAGCTTTGAACAATCCTACATAGCAGATTTAACTATGTAAGAACTTAGAAAGAAAATGAGACGCCATTAAGACAATTTTTTCTGGCAATCCAAAAGGGAGTTTGCTGGCTACTGTCATCATTGCATTAATTAACTACCCCGGTAGCAAAAGTATGAATAAGTTTGATTTACCATATTTAATTTGGGACCTGTTTAGCCATGTTTCTCTCAAGTTTTGATGGGTCTAGCTGAAAGCAATTTTAATGGTCTGTCGAATATTTTCATCAAAACAAAGTAGAACGTTTTCACAAGAATGTTACGGTGGACTGCAAAGTAGGTAGGTTTGATTTTTCATAAAATTATTCTAAACTGAAATCAGCAAAAGATTTATAGCAGATGCTTGATTAAGTAGCAGCATTCAGCGCACATGTGTATGGTACGTGTTCTATAATTTTCAGGTTCCTTTGAGCTGCTGGCTCGACTCTTACAGGATGACTACTCAAGTCCGCAGGAACGCAATAGGACTGATTGCCATGGCAACACACTGCTGCATGTCACTGCGATGGCTGAGATCGACTCCTCTGTCCGCCTGGTGGCAGTGCAGTTACTCCTGTCTCGATCGCTGGCGACACGCACACAGAACGACGTTGGGAAGTGCCCTGCAGATTATCTACGCAAGAGTGATCATTCTTATCGCCTTCTCAGGCCAGCAGGTACTCCACTCAAAACCGATTTCCAGTTTGAAACCTCCCCATCAACTACTACTCTTTGTCTTCTAACAATAAGCCATTTTTCTATCCAGTTGATCATTCCATTTCCTATGCCATGGGCCTTTAGTTTAAGTAGTAGTCTTTGGTGTGGCACTTTGTCAAAGGATTTTTTTTAATCTAAGTAGATTATAGCTACTGGTGATCCCTCATCTACCCACTTTGTGACATCTTCCAAAAAACATAACATATTTGTTAAGCATGACCTCGCTTTTAAAAACCCATGTTGAGATGGGTTTATCAATTTATTTTTAACAAGAAAATCAACCAGGTGATCTTTAATTAGTCTTTCTAATAGTTTGCAAATCAACGATGTTAAACTCACTGGTCTATAGTTCTCTGACTTGTTTCTCGAACCTTTTTTAAATAATGGTATAATGTTTGCTTCTTTCCATTCTAACGGAACTATTCCATCCTCTAATGACAAATTGAACACTGTTGCAAGCGGTATGCTGATTTGTTCTACAATTTCCAATAGTAATTTGGGAGGAATCCCATCCACTCCAGGTGATTTATTATCCTTCATATCTCTTATTTTCATAGCTACCATTGTTTGGGTTACAATTAGTTGTCGTAAATAGTCAAACTCTCTCCCTTCGAACTTAGTTTCAAGTACTGGTAATATACTAATATCTTCCCTGGTAAACACCGAACTAAAGTACTCATTTAGGTTTTCTGCCATTAAGAATCCCTCTGTTATTATGTTTCCATCACTACCTTCTAGAGGACCGACCTCATCCTGAACTTTCTGTTTACTTCGAACATACGCATAAAAACTCTTGCTGTCATGTTTTATATTAAAAGCAATTTTTTGTTCGTAGCTTCTCTTTGAATTTCTAATTTCAGATGTAGCGTGATTACCGGGGTAAGTGCATGTAAAAAGCCAGAAACAGTGTTCATAATTTGAGTATTCTGACCACATAATTCATACTGAAAACAACCAGCTTCTATGTATGCTCTATTAGCAATATCAATGGTTTTGTCTCAATGTGATTTTTTTATGGTGTATTTATAAGGTTCACACTGTCAACAAACTTTCAATAAATAAGGCACTGTCTCACTAATTTTTGTTCGTCCGTCGGTCCGTCCACTTGCTGCCCTCGTGTCTTGTCACTTTGTCGCTGTCTGTTTCACTGTCCGTCACTCTGTCACTGTCTGTGTCACTGTTCATCATTTTTCACTGTCTGTCTCACTATTCGTCACTTTGTCATTGTCTGTCTCACTGTTCGTCACTCTGTCACTGTCTGTGTCACTGTTCATCACTCTGTCGCCGTCTGTCTCAGTGTCTGTCACTTTGTCTTTGTCTGTCTCACTGTTCGTCACTCTGTCACTGTCTGTCTCAGTGTCTGTCACTTTGTCATTGTCTGTCTCACAGTTCGTCACTCTGTCGCTGTCTGTCTCAGTGTCTGTCACTTTGTCATTGTCTGTCTCACTGTTCGTCACTCTGTCGCTGTCTGTCTCAGTGTCTGTCACTTTGTCATTGTCTGTCTCACAGTTCGTCACTCTGTCGCTGTCTGTCTCAGTGTCTGTCACTTTGTCATTGTCTGTCTCACTGTTCGTCACTTTGTCATTGTCTGTCTCACTGTTCGTCACTCTGTCACTGTCTGTCTCACTGTTCGTCACTCTGTCACTGTCTGTCTCAGTGTCTGTCACTTTGTCATTGTCTGTCTCACTGTTCGTCACTCTGTCGCTGTCTGTCTCAGTGTCTGTCACTTTGTCATTGTCTGTCTCACTGTTCGTCACTCTGTCGCTGTCTGTCTCAGTGTCTGTCACTCTGTCACTGTCTGTCTCACTGTTCATCACTCTGTCACTGTCTGTCTCACAGTTCATCACTCTGTCACTGTCTGTCTCACTGTTCATCACTCTGTCACTGTCTGTCTCACTGTTCGTCACTCTGTCACTGTCTGTCTCACTGTTCGTCACTCTGTCACTGTCTGTCTCACAGTTCATCACTCTGTCACTGTCTGTCTCACTGTTCGTCACTCTGTCACTGTCTGTCTCACTGTTCATCACTCTGTCACTGTCTGTCTCACAGTTCATCACTCTGTCACTGTCTGTCTCACAGTTCATCACTCTGTCACTGTCTGTCTCACAGTTCATCACTCTGTCACTGTCTGTCTCACAGTTCATCACTCTGTCACTGTCTGTCTCACTGTTCGTCACTCTGTCACTGTCTGTCTCACTGTTCGTCACTCTGTCACTGTCTGTCTCACTGTTCATCACTCTGTCACTGTCTGTGTCACTGTTCATCACTCTGTCACTGTCTGTCTCACAGTTCATCACTCTGTCACTGTCTGTCTCACTGTTCGTCACTCTGTCACTGTCTGTCTCACTGTTCATCACTCTGTCACTGTCTGTCTCACAGTTCATCACTCTGTCACTGTCTGTCTCACTGTTCGTCACTCTGTCACTGTCTGTCTCACTGTTCATCACTCTGTCACTGTCTGTCTCACTGTTCGTCACTCTGTCACTGTCTGTCTCACTGTTCATCACTCTGTCACTGTCTGTCTCACTGTTCATCACTCTGTCACTGTCTGTCTCACAGTTCATCACTTTGTCACTTTCTGCTACTGTGTCTATCTGTTCATCCACTTTGTCACTGTCTGTCTCACAGTTCATCACTCTGTCACTGTCTGTCTCACTGTTCATCACTCTGTCACTGTCTGTCTCACTGTTCATCACTCTGTCACTGTCTGTCTCACAGTTCATCACTCTGTCACTGTCTGTCTCACTGTTCATCACTTTGTCACTGTCTGTCTCACAGTTCATCACTCTGTCACTGTCTGTCTCACTGTTCATCACTTTGTCACTGTCTGTCTCACAGTTCATCACTCTGTCACTGTCTGTCTCACTGTTCATCACTCTGTCACTGTCTGTCTCACTGTTCATCACTTTGTCACTGTCTGTCTCACAGTTCATCACTCTGTCACTGTCTGTGTCACTGTTCATCACTTTGTCACTGTCTGTCTCACAGTTCATCACTCTGTCACTGTCTGTCTCACAGTTCATCACTCTGTCACTGTCTGTCTCACTGTTCATCACTTTGTCACTGTCTGTCTCACAGTTCATCACTCTGTCACTGTCTGTCTCACTGTTCATCACTCTGTCACTGTCTGTGTCACTGTTCATCACTCTGTCACTATCTGTCTCACAGTTCATCACTCTGTCACTGTCTGTGTCACTGTTCATCACTCTGTCACTGTCTGTGTCACTGTTCATCACTCTGTCACTGTCTGTCTCACTGTTCGTCACTCTGTCACTGTCTGTCTCACAGTTCGTCACTCTGTCGCTGTCTGTCTCAGTGTCTGTCACTCTGTCACTGTCTGTCTCACTGTTCATCACTCTGTCACTGTCTGTCTCACAGTTCGTCACTCTGTCACTGTCTGTCTCACAGTTCGTCACTCTGTTGCTGTCTGTCTCAGTGTCTGTCACTCTGTCACTGCCTGTCTCACTGTTCATCACTCTGTCACTGTCTGTCTCACTGTTCATCACTCTGTCACTGTCTGTCTCACAGTTCGTCACTCTGTCACTGTCTGTCTCACAGTTCATCACTCTGTCACTGTCTGTCTCACAGTTCATCACTTTGTCACTGTCTGTCTCACAGTTCGTCACTCTGTCACTGTCTGTCTCACAGTTCGTCACTCTGTCACTGTCTGTCTCACTGTTCATCACTCTGTCACTGTCTGTCTCACAGTTCGTCACTTTGTCACTGTCTGTCTCACAGTTCATCACTCTGTCACTGTCTGTCTCACAGTTCGTCACTCTGTCACTGTCTGTCTCACTGTTCATCACTCTGTCACTGTCTGTCTCACAGTTCGTCACTCTGTCACTGTCTGTCTCACTGTTCATCACTCTGTCATTGTCTGTCTCACAGTTCGTCACTCTGTCACTGTCTGTCTCACTGTTCATCACTCTGTCATTGTCTGTCTCACTGTTCATCACTCTGTCACTGTCTGTCTCACTGTTCATCACTCTGTCACTGTCTGTCTCACAGGTCATCACTCTGTCACTGTCTGTCTCACTGTTCATCACTCTGTCACTGTCTGTCTCACAGTTCATCACTCTGTCACTGTCTGTCTCACAGTTCATCACTCTGTCACTGTCTGTCTCACAGTTCATCACTCTGTCACTGTCTGTCTCACTGTTCATCACTCTGTCACTGTCTGTCTCACAGTTCGTCACTCTGTCACTGTCTGTCTCACAGTTCATCACTCTGTCACTGTCTGTCTCACAGTTCGTCACTCTGTCACTGTCTGACTCACAGTTCATCACTCTGTCACTGTCTGTCTCACAGTTCGTCACTCTGTCACTGTCTGTCTCACAGTTCATCACTCTGTCACTGTCTGTCTCACTGTTCATCACTCTGTCACTGTCTGTCTCACAGTTCGTCACTCTGTCACTGTCTGTCTCACAGTTCATCACTCTGTCACTGTCTGTCTCACAGTTCGTCACTCTGTCACTGTCTGTCTCACTGTTCGTCACTCTGTCACTGTCTGTCTCACAGTTCATCACTCTGTCACTGTCTGTCTCACAGTTCGTCACTCTGTCGCTGTCTGTCTCACAGTTCGTCACTCTGTCACTGTCTGTCTCACAGTTCCTCACTCTGTCACTGTCTGTCTCACAGTTCGTCACTCTGTCACTGTCTGTCTCACAGTTCATCACTCTGTCACTGTCTGTCTCACAGTTCGTCACTCTGTCACTGTCTGTCTCACTGTTCGTCACTCTGTCACTGTCTGTCTCACAGTTCATCACTCTGTCACTGTCTGTCTCACAGTTCATCACTCTGTCACTGTCTGTCTCACAGTTCGTCACTCTGTCACTGTCTGTCTCACAGTTCATCACTCTGTCACTGTCTGTCTCACAGTTCGTCACTCTGTCACTGTCTGTCTCACTGTTCGTCACTCTGTCACTGTCTGTCTCACAGTTCATCACTCTGTCACTGTCTGTCTCACAGTTCGTCACTCTGTCGCTGTCTGTCTCACAGTTCGTCACTCTGTCGCTGTCTGTCTCACTGTTCGTCACTCTGTCACTGTCTGTCTCACTGTTCATCACTCTGTCACTGTCTGTCTCATTGTTCATCACTCTGTCACTGTCTGTCTCACTGTTCATCACTCTGTCACTGTCTGTCTCACTGTTCATCACTCTGTCACTGTCTGTCTCACTGTTCATCACTCTGTCACTGTCTGTCTCACAGTTCATCACTCTGTCACTGTCTGTCTCACTGTTCATCACTCTGTCACTGTCTGTCTCACAGTTCATCACTCTGTCACTGTCTGTCTCACAGTTCATCACTCTGTCACTGTCTGTCTCACTGTTCATCACTCTGTCACTGTCTGTCTCACAGTTCATCACTCTGTCACTGTCTGTCTCACAGTTCGTCACTCTGTCACTGTCTGTCTCACTGTTCATCACTCTGTCACTATCTGTCTCACAGTTCATCACTCTGTCACTGTCTGTGTCACTGTTCATCACTCTGTCACTGTCTGTGTCACTGTTCATCACTCTGTCACTATCTGTCTCACAGTTCATCACTCTGTCACTGTCTGTGTCACTGTTCATCACTCTGTCACTGTCTGTGTCACTGTTCATCACTCTGTCACTGTCTGTCTCACTGTTCGTCACTCTGTCACTGTCTGTCTCACAGTTCATCACTCTGTCACTGTCTGTGTCACTGTTCATCACTCTGTCACTGTCTGTGTCACTGTTCATCACTCTGTCACTGTCTGTCTCACAGTTCATCACTCTGTCACTGTCTGTCTCACTGTTCGTCACTCTGTCACTGTCTGTCTCACTGTTCGTCACTCTGTCACTGTCTGTCTCACAGTTCATCACTCTGTCACTGTCTGTCTCACTGTTCGTCACTCTGTCACTGTCTGTCTCACTGTTCATCACTCTGTCACTGTCTGTCTCACTGTTCATCACTCTGTCACTGTCTGTCTCACTGTTCGTCACTCTGTCACTGTCTGTGTCACTGTTCATCACTCTGTCACTGTCTGTCCACCCCGTGTGTCACTGACAATTGTTTGATTGCAGACAGTGAAGAACACAAGCAGATGCAGGAGTTGAAAGAAAAGGGCAACAGATTCCTAAAACAAAATAAAAATTCCCGTGCCCTTGAGCAGTACACCGAAGCTCTCAAGGTCATTCCACAGGATGTTAACCTCCGGAGACAGCTTCAGATCACATCCAGACAGGTATACGCACAATGCTCCACTTGTCTAAATAGCTTCAGCAATTTCTTCATATCATAGTCCTCATACTTCAAGATTTACCCAACCCTACCTGCTGTTCCTTGTCAAAAAGAAATGGCATATTTCACATTGTAATACATTTTTCACACCAGGTGGCGCAGTTGCACAGCAATCGGGCTAATGTTCTGCTAAAGATGAACCGACTGGAGGAAGCATTGCAAAGTGCGGAGGATTGCCTTCGCATGGACAGTAACTGGTTCAAGGTAAGTCGCATGTGTTCTTTGAAGCATATTGTTTGGCTAATTAAGGGCGTAGTGGCAAAATGCAATGTATTAATTTTTTTTGGTTTAAAGAAAAACTATTGTGTCAGTTTCTCAAATCTTTTTATAAAACCATGCATATGAAGTTGGAATAATTCTTAAGAATCCAAAGTCAAAGAGAATGATGGCATACGCTGACTTTATTGCCAATTTGTTTTTCAAACATAAATGCATTGTAATTTTTTTTAATGCTAAATTTCCATTCGTTGAACACCATTACAACACCATTACAACATCATTTCAACATCATTTCAACATTACAACACCATTACAACACCATTACAACACCATTACAACACCATTACAACACCATTACAACACCGTTACAACGCCGTTACAACGCCGTTACAACGCCGTTACAACGCCGTTACAACGCCGTTACAACGCCGTTACAACGCCGCCACAACGCTCACTACAACGCTACAACGTACAACGCCGCTACAACACAACGCCGCCACAACGCCTCCACAACGCCGCCACAACGCCGCCACAACGCCGCCACAACGCCGCCACAACGCCGCCACAACGCCGCCACAACGCCGCCACAACGCCGCCACAACGCCGCCACAACGCCGCCACAACGCCGCCACAACGCCGCCACAACGCCGCCACAACGCCGCCACAACGCCGCCACAACGCCGCCACAACGCCGCCACAACGCCGCCACAACGCCGCCACAACGCCGTCACAACGCCGTCACAACACCGTCACAACACCATTACAACACCTTATCAACATTGTTCGTGGATATTTCTGTACAGATAGTTTGACACATCATTTGTAGTGTGGCTGAATACATTACTTTACACAAGGCCACATGTGACTCAAAGTATCGGAGAAGCTGGGAAAACAGGACTTGTGCTGAACTTCCCAATACTTTGCTTCTTTCACACAGGGCCATGTGCGACTCGGGAAAGTGTCGGAGAAGCTGGGAAAATACAGCGATGCGTTGCACTCCTACAAGAGGGCGTTTGTGTGCATGACGTCGGCGAGTGCGGCAGATGAGCAGATTCAGGTGGAGATTCTCACAGACATGTCACTGCTGTGTCGGTTTGCTGTAGGTAAGACAGGCATTTCTTCACATCAAAGTATATAGTTTCTTCTGAAGGGTGTTTTTTCCATCCCGCTGAAACAACTGTTTCTTCCACAAGAAAAAATCTAATAAACAGGTTGTTCCTTCACATCAAAGTTTACAATCAATCCATCCATAGATACCCACATTGTGTTCCAAATTTTTAATTTAATTTAATTTTTAATTATCTTAACCATCACTTTTAAGATAATGCTGTATTTTTACATGCTTATTTCATGGTTAGTACTTAGCATGTATTATCATTTGTGGTGTAATTGCTCTGTGTTTGTTTTCTTTGTAAACAGACACAAAGAAATGTTTGAGTGAATGCAAGGCTCCGCCAGACGTCTGGAGGAAAGTTATTGAGCGTGTGTTACGAAAACCTGATTACCGTTCCCTCTTGATGCTCGTGACGTCAAAGTTCACGAAACGTTGCAATCTCGAATCTCTCGACTACCACGCCATTCCCGCTACATGCATGAAGGATGACGAGGTTTACTCATCACCAGCTGACATTGAAAAGTTGATCATGGGCATCTTGGACCGCAAGGGCAGCACTTGTTTCCTCGACGGTGAAGATCCCCCACTGCACACTAGCATGCAGATAGCCAAACACACAGGTATGAGTTAGACACCTCGTAGGTGACATCCAGTCATGCAGCAGCAAACAAGAGTTATCAAAGTGACCTACCTTTCACCATGTTAGCTGACTTTTAGTTTAACGTCCGGCAATGATGGCGTGCTAAATATCTCCCGGTAATATGAATACAGAGCCATGATGATGCCCTCTGTCGTCATTATCATCAGCAAATATGTACTAAATCAGTAACTCTAAGTAACCACCATGAATGTTAGTTAGGTGAATGGACCTTGCCACCAAGTGGAGATGCTGTTACCGTTAGACAACCCCTAAAGTTAGTGTCTCAATCTGAGTGTGATAGAGCTTGTGTTGTTCTCCTCCTAAGCCGTACACCTCATTTGTCAAACTTTCAAGGGTTGCAGTTCTTGTTCACATTTTTTATTTTATCATCAAAGACTTGAACAAGAACTAGAAAAATGCAAATGTGTTAGTGGCTTTGTAAGGGTAAAAAACTGATAAAACCAGCCGTGATGGCACTGGCCCCAACCATCCCACATCCCATCCAAAAACAAACCAATCAGAGTCAGTGACCATGCATTGCTGCCGATGTAGTGAACAAAATGCTAACTTTGAACAATTTCAGCCAAAGAAAAACAACTAAAATTTAGCGTTCCTTTTTCGTCAGATGATTGGTGCTGTAATCCCGTTTTTAATTAGGTGGGTTTAAGCAAATTTGACTGGTGACTTTTGCATTTCAGGTAGTGGCCAACTGTTTGAGTACTTGTTGACACAACGATTGGTGCGAAGTTCAGAGGTCAACAGTCGAGACTCGCACGGCGACACACTGCTTCACATCCTGATGGGGTCGGAACTCGTTAACAGTGTCCGTGGACAGACGCTCTTTAATAAACTGATCGATTATGGTGCCGATGTGAACTTGATCAACCGAGATGGTCACACTGCCGATAAGTACCTTCCACCCGGGCATCCAGCCCAGATTCAGATGATCTCCATAAGGAATGCTTGTAAGTTTGCAGGTGGATGAAACTGCCTAGTAAGAGGAATTTTGTGGGGCGAACGTTTTAACTGAGCTCTGACCACTTTGCTGCAGTATTCACCAATAATGAAGTCGTCTACTCCACACGCTCTAGAAAATGACTGATTTTGCCCGTTTGAAGGGTTAATAACTGTATCAATCTTTGTTTAAATTGCCCAGATATTGAATGTTTAATCACACATCAGGGAACACTCACTAAATGTCAACTAGGCTAGTCAGTGTACAATTTGCAATGCTGATCCAGAGGTCTTCAATTCAATTCACTTTAATGTCCTTAAAAAAAGATCTACATCGTACAACTCATGATCGTCTCTAAAATATGTAAAGAAAAGATTGTCACAAAATACAGATGAAATGCAAAATGTAACCACACAAAAAAGCAAACCCGTTGGCATCAGTATAGCTTATTTAACATTCTAATTGCAACAGGCACAAAACTCCTGCTGTAGTGAGCCATTTTGCATTTTATACAACGATATCTCCTTTGAGACGGAAGAACATAAAAGTATGTAAAGAGCGGGTGATCAGACTCAGCAGTGACACCACGAGCTTTCTTCAGGATTGCATGGTCGATCATTTGGGACAGCATTGGGGTAGGTAAACCAATGATTGCGGCAGCAACGTGTGAGATTTTTAGAAGCCTGGTACGGTTACTCACTGAAAGAGGATAGTAACAAGTACTGGAATAAATTATGAGGGGCTCAATAATGCTACGGTAGAGAAATAGAAGAAGTTTTCGGTCAATGTTGAAAGCTTGCAACTTTCGAAGAACTTGCAGTCACGGCTGTAACATGCTCTGTAAAGGACAGTTTCTTATCTGACACAGCACCAAGGTACTAGAATGAATCGATCTATTCTACAGGTTCACCATTGATGACAATGGAACTAATGGTGGAACTTACTCTTTATAATACCTTTTCCTTTAGCATTTGACCATCGTCCAGAGGTGAACACAAAGAAACCAAAGCAAACGCAGGCAGCAAAAACACCACGCGCGAAGAAGTCGAAGAAACCTGACAGCGAGCCAGCCTCCGAATCTGAGCAGTCAGCAACACTCATGTCATCTTTGTATGAGGTGTGTGAGAAGGTAGGAACAGGTAGAAGTTTGATTACCAATTAGTTGCCATGGTAACACTTTGTCTGTGGTGTGTGAGAAGGTAGGGACAGGTAGAAGCCTGGTTACCAATTGGTTGCCACGGTAACACATTGTCTGCGGTGTGTGAGAAGGTAGGGACAGGTAGAAATCTGGTTACCGGTTGGTTGCCACGGTAACACTTTGTTTGCAGTGTGTGAGACGGTAGGGACAGGTAGAAGTCTGGATACCACTTGGTTGCCATGGTAACAGTTTGTCTGCAGTATGTGAGAAGGTAGGGACAGGTAGAAGTCTGATTACCAATTGGTTGCCATGGTAACAGTTTTTCTGCAGTGTGTGAGAAGGTAGGGACAGGTAGAAGTCTGGATACCAGTTGGTTGCCATGGTAACAGTTTGTCTGCAGTGTGTGAGAAAGTAGGGACAGGTAGAAGTCTGGATACCAGTTGGTTGCCATGGTAACAGTTTGTCTGCAGTGTGTGAGAAAGTAGGGACAGGTAGAAGTCTGGATACCAGTTGGTTGCCATGGTAACAGTTTGTCTGCAGTGTGTGAGAAAGTAGGGACAGGTAGAAGTCTGGATACCACTTGGTTGCCATGGTAACAGTTTGTCTGCAGTGTGTGAGAAAGAACAAGTAGAAGTCTGGATACCACTTGGTTGCCATGGTAACAGTTTGTCTGCGGTGTGTGAGAAAGTAGGGACAGGTAGAAGTCTGGATACCACTTGGTTGCCATGGTAACACTTTGTCTGCAGTGTGTGAGAAGGTATGAACAAGTAGAAGTCTGGATACCAGTTGGTTGCCATGGTAACAGTTTGTCTGTGGTGCGTGAGAAGGTAGGGATAGGTAGAAGTCTGGATACCACTTGGTTGCCATGGTAATACTTTGTCTGCAGTGTGTGAGAAGGTAGGGACAGGTAGAAGTCTGATTACCAATTGGTTGCCATGGTAACAGTTTGTCTGTGGTGCGTGAGAAGGTAGGGATAGGTAGAAGTCTGGATACCACTTGGTTGCCATGGTAATACTTTTTCTGCAGTGTGTGAGAAGGTAGGGACAGGTAGAAGTCTGACTACCAATTGGTTGCCATGACACTTTGATTATAAGACAATCATAGCCAAATTTGAAACTACTCCACAGACACTGACCATACTATTGGTACGTCAGGGCTTGACATTAATAAGGTTTTTTATTTTTAATGTCACAAAAAGTTACTGAACCCCCAAGAAAGTTACAGGAATTTTGCGGGAAATGTGTTTGTGTTGATAAAAACATTGCTCCACAAGAAGTCCAGGAGGGTTACCACGGGCGACATGCTGTGGACATTTGATCTGTGCGTATTTGTTTTCTAAATTAAGATATCAAGTAAAAGAAGCGAGAACATGAAGTTAAATAAAGATTTATAATTCTCAAAATCTGAGGCGTCATTCCAAGGAAATATCTTTGCAAGAAATTTGCACCATTAGCAATACCAGAGCATTTAAATACAGAATAAAAATCGATCAATGATGCATTGTGTTAAAATGTCCTGGGTAGCATATATGGCATAATGTCATTATACAAGAATAGCAATGTAAAACCACGTACTTTGAGCTCTGTGAAATTTCTCCATAGAGTACTGATCCCATGTGTGTGTTATGATAGAAGCAGTTATCAGATTATGATTATAAGGAAAATTGAACTGAAATGTGTCTTAACTTATTTTACATAATTATCAAATATTCTACTTTCAGAAGATTCGTGAAGTTTAGATTGTAACTGGTGAAATTTTGATTGGAAGTGAGGCATTAAATGTTCTTATGAAGTCTTTGGGAATGCAGCACTCGGTTATCACAGCAACATTTTTAACCATTAAAATGTAATGGTTAAAACAATTCTAGTTTATTGTACAATATAAATACATTTTTATGTGCAAATTTTTTTAATGAGTTTAAGCATTTAACTGTGATCTGACCTCAGGCGTTAGAAGTAGCCCAACATCACCGAGAGAGAGGGAAGCCCATTCAAGCTCTGAATGCGCTCTGTCGAATCTTGTGGATGCAGCCAGATCAGACAATGGAAGAATATGAACAATTCGCCGAAAAAGCCCGAAACAATATGTGCGACATCATTGTTAACAGTGCCTCTGGTGAGTAAACCATGAACGTAAAGTACAAGATAGTAACTTTGTGTTGTCTGATATTAGTAACATCCAGTAACGTTGAGGTACAATATGCTTTTTTTTTTAAACCTGGCGAAAATTGTATGGTAGATATGCATATAATAATTCTCTTATATGTGCCAGTTATACAAATAGATTGCCAGAAAAAAAATCAGTTTAGTAAGTACTGTTTATATACAAAACTCCCTGCATCATGGAAACGCTGCTAAACGTTGATCATCGAAGCCATTCAAACCGGTGAACATGTTTGCCCATGTGATTTAAAACCTTGGTGAGCAATGCTCAGTTCTCATTAATCAAACAAAGAGACTAGCGATAGATCTCATGAGATTGTTGTTCTCATGAGATTGTTGTTCTCATGAGATTGTTGTTCACTTTTCTCTCACTATGTTTTCTATCAACAGTCTCCAACATCTTCTGTCTTTTGCTGTTTTCTCCATTCTCCTTCCACTTGTTCCCGATATCTCTTAACGCAGTCCTCCCATCGCATTCTCGGTCATTTTGTAACAGAAATGTAGCAGTTAGCACAAAACATTACTGAGGTTTAACTAGCAAATGTAAAATGGTTAGAAATTTTGTCGATACATTTTAGTAATAGGGTAGATAGAATGAATACTGTATACAATATATTTGTTGACAAACAATCTACTGTAGATCTTTGGAAAGCTCTTTAAAAGGGAGGGTGCGGGCGTCACTGGCTAGAATTGGCTGAGCAGCGATTTCTAACAGGAAGACTGCTGTCTAGAACGTGGGAAAGTTAAACATCAAAGGGTATTGTGGTCAACTCTGCGCACCTGCGCATTATTACCAATAAATGTTGTTTTAAAACTGGATATTTTGTTTACCATTTGAACCTGTTGCAGGCGGACCCCTTAAAATTGCGAACATTGTTCCGAGCTTACTAAAATAATTTAACATTAATTTATAATAATAAAGCTTTATTGCCATTTTCAACATGCATTACATGTTAAATTGGAATGTAGTGTGGCGTTGACTCACATAGTGCCTACATATACAATAAAATAAAATATGGCAAATATAATATAGAGTGTATATAATATTATGTTCTTTAAAATGATAAAAAGATATTATTTTTATCTAATAAATAAATAACATATCTCAGATATCTTTTAAAATAATAGAATATATATTTAAAAATAATTAAGCTAGTTAATAAATAAATAAGTATATATAAAATGTCCTTTAACATTTTGAATTATCTTCTAAAAAATATTATTTTAAGTTAGTAAACAAATAAATAAATATTATAAGAGGTCTAAAATGTCATTTAAAATTATATTTACAATTGAATTATATGTAAATTTTTATTATATTTATATTGAATGCGTCCAAATAAAAAAAAATTATATTAACAATTATAAAGAAATTATGTTTAAAATAAATTGGCCGGCAGTAAACCTTCAACAAGCATGTTGTAGTCATACAAATGTAATATTAAATGAAGGAAAACCTATCAGCTGGCACCGTCGCTTTGATAACGATCTAGTGTTGATGGTCGTCCTCTTCTGCAGACTTGCCCACCAAAGAGTTGCTGCAGATGCAGGATGTCCTGAGCTCCGTGGCACGCGACCTAGGACACCAGGACTGCTGGCAGAAAGTGCGTGACCTGCTCACTGCCCTCAAGGACAGACTCTTTGTGAGTACAACACGAGGTTATGGACATCACACTGTTGACTAAAGCTAGGACTTTATACGTACGGATTCGCCATTCAGATGCAAACTGCAAAAAACATTGAATACAGCAGTGGAAATTAATATAAGTAGTTGCAAACGTACGTGGGTGGATGAGTTTTGTCGTGTTGATGTGGCTGCAGCGAATTGAATCGCTCGGTGTAGCATCTCAAAACGTATCCTCCCAGGAATCGGATAGGACATTTCCGAATGTGACATTTCTCAGGTATTTGTGTGGCGCATCCGTACACATTTTCAAACGTATAGAATCGTAGGTTTGCATGGTTTATCTATGTGTATAGCTAGTTAAATAAATGTATGGTTGTTGAGGGGTCTCAAACTCCCATCTTACACTAATTTTATAGTCAGCTTCCCATTTTACCACTTATGAAAGGTATGTGACTATTCCAAAATATATTGCATCAAATATCAAAGTGTGAAGCACGCTACCCATGAACAAAAGTGGTTTAGAGGAATCTAATTTCTATAAAAGTGAACTTTATAAATAGAAGTAGTATTGAGAAGTAAAATATGCCACAGCGCCACAGTATGAAGTAAACGCGAAAAGCTATTAGAGTTTGACAAAAACACAAGGTTTTTGTAGCAAACAACAGACAAACCCGAATTGTATTGTTTATTCAGGAGTTTCCGCAGCTGGCGAAATTAGTAGACGTGGCACAGCTTATCGACGGGTGCTACAACCGAGGAAACAACCGACGGCGACGTGAACTGCTTAACCTCCTGCTGGAGTTTGGAGCCCCACCAGAGGGCACTACCGGTGGTGCCGTTAAAGCGGCATTTGAGAACCGCGACAGTTCATTGCTGTCGTGCCTCCTAGCCGCTGGCGCATCCTTGAAACATGTCGAGTGGCCGCTCCACGATGCTTTGAATGTGGCACTTCAGACAGGTAATATCCGGGCTTCCTCCTGTAAGATAGTCTGTCCAGTTTCAATCATCTGGTTGTTCTGAGTTACATTTTGGTCCTGTCACCGACATTGGAATTGAGGCTTTTTTGTAGCTGCACCAACCCCTTGGAACATGCTCCCGTGTTGTGGCAGCTTTCTGAAAACAACTCAAAACATCTATTTCGTTTGCATCACCTGGCTTGATGACACTGGTTTCTACTTTGTGGCGGTGCTTGGTTTTAAATTGATCTGTTTAAACTGTATTTTTAACCACATAATTAATTTTTATATTATTTATTTATCTTAGTTTATTTATTTAACTTAGCTAACTTAATTATTTATCTTAGCTTATTTATTTATTTTATCTTAATGTATGTATTTAATTCATTTCTATTTTAGATTTAGTCAACACGTCATGTTAATATGAAGCGTTTTGATTGGCATTTAATTAATTAAAATGCGCTGTACACTGTACTAAGAAATGGAGATATTATGTTAGATCAGTTAAGCCAACACATCACCTGACTTATCCATCACGGCGATACTGGAAGTTGTATTGAATGTGTAGATTACTAAAATGTGCCAGTCAGGAAAGTGCTCTATGACTAACTTGTCATTCTAACAAAACAACAAACAGAGCATGTCTACAAATGAAATGTTTTGTTTACATGTAAATAGTTTACTGGGCACGAGAGTATGGTTATAAGAGTTAAAAATGAAAAATCGATACTCCTCCCTAATGTGGTTAACTGTGTGTAAACAGAACTGACTTGAATTTTATATGTGGACATGGCCATAGATCAAAGCTTGTTTAACCTTTGGTCTCTGCTAGCTAACTCAAGCTGACCTTTGAAACCTATTTGACTCATTTTCTGTGGTACGAAGCTGCTTTTGACATTTTTTTGCACATGAGAATCATCTTTGAGAAGAATGCAAGTCAAACTTGGCACATGACATCTGTGACACCTAAGAAAACATGCAATTCATCTTTGGTGTATGAGAAGTATGTTTGCTGTGTGTCATGTTTAAAGGTCTGTTAATTTCAGGTAACTTCGACCTGTTGACGGTGCTGTTGGACCAGCCTGGATTGGATCTGTCCGTGCCACAACCGAATGGGAACACGCTGTTTCACGACGCAGCCAGCGCGCCTTTCTCGAAGCATGCACTACGAGCCGTAGAACTTCTCAGTGGGACTTCCTGCAACCCAAACATACGCAACAACAGGTAAACTACATAGTGGGGTGCTGTAGCATAGTGAGTAAAGAGCAGCATACTCTCATCCGAGCAGTTCAGGTACTGAACCCTCTTAGCTGCCTGCTGCTTTAAACCTTGAGCAAGATTGTTCAGCCTACATTGCTCCACTTCACTCAGCTGTATGGATGAGTATCTGGCTATAGACAGTGGAGGATATTTGAATATAAGTATCTTTTCAGGGTAACTGCAGTGTAGCTGAATGTGCCCCTGAGAAGTCGAGATGGTGTTCGATTGAACAAATCTGCCAGGGAGTGAAATAAGAAGCGCTTTGGACAGTTCTAACGACACACATGGTCACGACATAACAGCCTCAACAACCTGAACCTGTGCTGTTTCATGCAAACACACATACATTGACACATTCATTTAAACTCGGCTACATCAAAGTAAGGTTGCTTTTCTTCTCGTCAGGGTTGAGGCTGGCCACGGTTCCCACTAATGATCTTTTTTCTACTCTTTCCACGTTTTTCTCTCACTTTATATACAGTCTCCAATTTTGTATACCAGAATAAATACGACACTGATAGCATGAGATACTGCTCTGGTTTCAAAAGACCACTCATGTCATGATACAAACCTTGTGTATGAGTACTACAAACCTTGGCAACTGTCCAGTAGGAGGTCATTGTGAAGTCCTTAGTTCTTAGGTAGTTTCCTCCAAACAGCCCAAACTTGGGCTAACGCAGCAGTTGTCCTTCTCTAGAATTAGTGAGTCCACTACAGGTTACACATTTACCCCCTGTGTGGGATCTTTAATTCCCCTGGCATAGACACCAGATAGAAGGGACCACCGGCTTTTAGTGTCTCTTCCGAAAGTCACAGGCAAAAGTGGGGTGAACGAAGTTGCCTAAGTTTCGAAACCACCGTCCCCTCGATTGACAGTCCGGCGCTCTACCGCGCGACCACCGCACCCCACAAGTCCCTGGAAGACACCAAGGTCTTGGTGAGAGAACAGATCTGGTATAAGAACAAAGTAAGAAAGGAGTATATCTGCATAAAATACAGAGCTCCCATCATGAACCGAAATCGTGCATGCCATCTACCCACCATCTGCTACTTGAATATTTCGTCAGAATCTGAGCTACATCACATGCCGTCAGTGTATGGACAGTGTTTCAAGTACTTACCCGGCCAACTCTTGCACCTGGTTGCCTCAAGCCAAGACAGGCTGCCAAACAACAGCATAGATCCACAGCTCGCTTTGTGACTGGAGCACTTCAGGCGTAACCACTACGTACGACAAGCTAACACGGAACACCTTACACACAAGACACCGCATAAGAGTTGAAAGAGAGGAATTCACTGACACGTGAAGCAGTTACAATGTCTACTGCAGAAGCATTCCATAGAGCAGCTATCGCGATTATCCAATCATTGACATTGTAATAGCTCGTTTTGTTTAACCATTTTTTTTTTATATTAATTTTTATGTATTTTACTAATTAGTTTATTTAGTGTTTTAGCTAATGATGACGTTTTTAATCTAATTATTCAACTGTATATTTATTTTATAACGTATTTGCGTTGTCTTTATACATTTATTTTATTAACTTATTGTATTTGTATGTGAAAACTACAGGATAATGAATTATCACCTCTAAGCAGTATAAAATCAAAGAATTGAAGATAGATCTGCTATAGATGGGTCAAAATATCGCAAATTTCAACATTTGCTCCATAATTGGTTTAGTAGAATTATCACCTCTAAGCAGTATAAAATCGAAGAACTGAAGACAGATCTGCTGTAGATGGGTCGAAATATCGCAAATTTCAACATTTGCTACATAGTTTATTTAGTATTTCCACATCTAAGAGAATCCTGGAGCCATAAAAAGTATACTCCATATAAAGATGTCCACATATAAAATATTGTCGGCCTGTGTTGCGACAGAACGACGGTTTCGTCAGATGCTGCCCCTGTTGATCTGTGGCTGTTTTGTCTTCAGTGGAAAGATGGCCCTCGAATGCCTGACTGAGAAAGGGAGGAAGAACGATCGCCGCGCACAGTTCATAAAGATGGCCGCCAACAAGTTTCCCTCCTCAACGAGGAAGCTGAAAAAGAAGGCTCCCCCACCCCGAGGCCATGCGGCCACCGACGCTGTAGACGTCGCTGTCAGCCACACAGACGCTGAGAGTGCATTTGTAGAAAACCTGTCGGGCGGTAATGATGGGGAAAAGGGAGAGCCGAGGATAAATACGGCGATAAACCCAAGGGAGGAGTGTCGTAGTCACATCGCAGACATGATAGAGAGCCTGCCTGAACCTGGTTGCCCGGAGCAACGATCTGTGACCCCAGAACTGCAAGAGGACAGCGACTCGCAGCATGATGAAACAAGTGATCATGACAAAGCGGCAGAGACAGACATTGGTGACATTGAGATCTACAACGCAAAGACACGGCTGTCCGACGATGCTGCGACAGAAGTGACAGACACCACAGGAGTTAAGACGTCGGTCGATGATGATGCCGACAACGATGATGATGACGATGATGACACAGACATCGACCCGAGCATCTTTGACGACCTTGTCTGGGAGGTCGAGTGCACGGCAAATGTCTGGAAGCTGCTGAAGAACAAACAGGTCCCTGAGTTCCTGAAACGCCGCAGCATCACAAAGATTAAGCGCCTTGCTAACGGCGACTGGACACGCACTCTTGCCAAGAAACTCGACCACGTCCCCGCAGACATCCATCTGTACGAGGCGAAGCTGTCAAAGGGAGCTCGCATTGTGTGGGAGCTTGCTGTCGCGTTCTCTCCGCGCCGCAGCGAAGACGCTGATCGGCGTCTCGGGGCCAACGCTTCGGAGTCAGGCGTTAAAGGAGGCCGGATTTACGCGGAGGTGATCCGGGTTTGGGACATTGTCCTTCAGCATGATAACCTGCTGCGAGCGATTGGCCGCATCATCCGGTCACACAACCGCGGGAGCGAGTGCATCCTACAGAAGCAACTGAGAGGAATCATCCGGCAGAAGTTCCACTCCAGTAGCGCTGTCGTGCACCAGCGGGTACCGATCCTGTACGTGGAGATCGACGACGACGACAACGACGGGGAGAGGCAGAATCCACAGACGAACGACGCTGAGTTGTCGTCGGCTGCGCAGCGGTACTTCCCGCCTGCCAGTCCGAACGAGACCGAGTATCACATCATGAAGTTCTATGCCTTCACGTCGACGCTGGTCACTAACATCCTCGCGGACCAGGGGACAAAGGTCGATTTCCCGTTCCGCGTGACCGAACTGGAGCATGCCATCATCCACCTGCAGCCACGTCCACCCACAGCGATCCTGCTGCTTGGTCGGAGCGGCACTGGGAAGACAACGTGCTGTGTGTACCGACTGTGGAGTGCGTTCATCCGCTACTGGGAGAAGGCAACCGAAGCCGATGCGCCACTGATGCCAAGGAAAGTGTTCTATAACGACTCGCCTAAAGACGAATACGACGAGCAGAATGACCCAGTAGAAGCCACCGCAGAAGAGGCCGTGGGTGTGAGAGTTGACAGTGGAGAAGACTCCGCGTGTGCCCGTGAGACGTCCGACTGGGACCACCTGCGGCAGGTGTTTGTCACCAAGAACCCGGTCCTGTGCAGCGAAGTGCAGAAGAACTTCTGCGACTTGAGTCACGCGTCGAACACGGCGCGTCACCACACAGCCGTGGAGCAGGACGACCTGCCCAGTCGTCTGCAGGACGTCCGTCCGGACATGTTTCCGCTCTTTCTCACCATGCGGCTCTTCCTTCTCATGCTCGATGCCTCGATGCCGGATCCATATTTTGAGCGAGAATCTGATGGTAGTCTGGCACGTGAAGTCGCTGGCTGGGGCGAAAACAACAACCAGCTGAGCTTCATACCTGACGTCACATTTGACGACGATGCTGATGACATTGCACCACTAGATGGCGCCACTGATGACGACGTGCTAACCCAGAAGCAGCACAGGAAGAAGCGCGACCCGAGGCGGGAGGTCACGTACGAGGTGTTTGTCCACGAACTATGGCCGAAGATGAACAAGAAGCTGCAGTTGGATTGCCACGCTTCGCTCGTGTGGATGGAAGTCCGCTCGTTCATTCAGGGTTCATTCGAGGCGCTCATGGGCGAGACGGGGTACCTCTCGCTTGACGAGTACCTGCAGCTCGGCAAGAAGCGAGCCGGAAACTTCAACAGCGACCGCAGCGACGTCTATGAGCTGTACAAGGAGTACCGCCGACTGAAACAGAACATGTCAATGTATGACGAGAATGACCTCGTCTACCATCTGTACCATCGACTCACGTCCAACAGTGCTGCCCCCGAGTGGATCGTGCACGAGTTCTACGTTGATGAGACACAGGACTTCACACAGGCAGAGCTGTGCTTGTTGATCCGCTGTGCGGCCGATCCCAACGCTACATTCTTCACCGGCGATACGGCCCAGAGCATCATGCGCGGCATTGCATTCCGATTCGAAGATCTTCGCTCGCTCTTCTACTATGCACAGCAATCATTCCGCTGTCAGGACAAGGCGTCCACCATCCAGGTGCCACGGCTGTATCAACTGACACACAACTACCGTTCCCACGCTGGCATCCTCGCGCTCGCAGCCACCATTGTCGATCTACTCATCGAGTTCTTCCCGAATTCATTCGATCGACTGGAGAAGGACTGTGGGCTGTTTGAGGGCCCAAAACCGGTGCTCCTTGAATCGTGCAGCATCAGCGACTTGGCTCTGTTGTTGCGGGGAAGCCAGCGGCAGACGTCACAGATTGAGTTTGGCGCCCACCAGGCAATTCTCGTTGCCAATGAACAAGCACGCGAGCACATCCCGGAAGAGCTGAGTCTTGGTCTTGTGCTGACGATATTTGAGGCGAAGGGACTCGAGTTTGATGATATTCTGCTGTTCAACTTCTTCAAAGATTCACAGGTAAAGTGTTTTGCATCATTACCGTTTGCTCTAACTAGCTACAGACAGTGGTGGAAACTTACATAGTGCAAAACCCTTCCAAGAGTCTTTTAATAATTTTGAAAGGACACTACACTGAAAAAGACTATTACAGTTTACAAATAAACTAAGATATTCTGTATATTTTGAAATGAACTCTAGTATTTGCATTTTGCAGACTTTCGGGTTCTGCTTTCACTCCTATGGAAGGTAAACAATATTTCGTAAAATGAATTAAAATTCTTTGTACATTTCCTTCTTCCATATTTGCATCTAATCTCAACGTGGTTAAATAATTATGTGCTCACATTATTTGTACTACTGTAACTGCAGCGATTAATCAGAGACTTTTTTAGGCAAGTCAAGAATGGAGAGTTGTAACCGAACATCTGAACACCATGCTGGAGCAGCAGCAGCTAGATGGCGCCACGAGTAATCAGAGCGCTGTCGTTGAAATTGACCCAAGTATGTTTCTACTTTGTTCTTGTAAGGGGTGAATATTGATAAAATATGTAACACATTGCATGCATATTTATACATAACGTGTACTATTTACAGTATTCTGGCCTTAGTGAATGAAACACACAGTCCCGATGATGTGTGCTATGGATATGTTATGTTATGTTTCTGAAATATAGTGATGTTAACATTGGAATAAACATTTGAATGACGTTTTCATTTGTGCATTGTGTTTTAATCCCATAAAAAGACTTTCTATTATATAATATGTAGCGCAGTGAATATTTATAAAATATTAAATTAATTGCGCGTGAATATTTATAAAATATGTAATAATTGCTATATATTCTTAATATTATAATTAAATATTTAATATTAATTAATAATATATATAATATATTATAATATATATATATATATATATATATATATATATATATATATATATATTATATATATATATTATAATATAATATTATATTATATATATATATATATATATATTTAATATATATATATTTATATATAGATTACTGTAAATATATTATAATATATATATATATATATATATATATATAATAGAAAGTTATATTTTATGGGCTTAAAATATAATGCACAAACGAAAACGTCATTCAAATGTTGATTCCAATGGCAAAGGCAGCGAGCTAGACTTTGAAGGGTTTAGCTGAGAACATTGACTAAATTGTTCCACGGACAACAGGTAGTAATAATTTCTCTTGTCCAGTGTAAAATTTAGTTGTTGCAGGCAAGCGGACAAGAGGAATTTTGAAGGCTACATGTTTGTATGTACGGTGTGTATATATATTTACATATATATATATATATATATATATATATATATATATATATATTTACATATATATATACACACATATAACAAAATGCAGAATATGCAGTGGACAGTAGATACAGTAAAGAATCCAGTCACACCAGTTAAAAATGAATCTAAAAAACTGCACAAGTCGAAAACTATTTAAGGTCTACAGGGTTAATCAAAGCGTACCACTCTCTTGCAGGTGTTGTTGACTCGGACGACAGACCACGACCTCTGACCTTTGACCCCGACCAGCACAAGGTGTTGAACTCCGAGTTGAAGTATCTCTACACGGCGCTGACTCGGGCAAGGGTGAATGTGTGGATCTTTGACGAAGACGCGAATGCCCGCGCCCCGATGTTTGAGTACTTCCGCGCCTGCCACCTTGTCGAAGTTGTCACAAAGGAGGGTACAGATGTCACTGAACAAGGTACCGCATTTCTGTATTTTATATACATTTATATTCCTTTAAAGGGTCTCTTTCAAAATTCTAAAGTCTGTAATGTATGCAATTTTGAATTAGTCAGTTTGCCAGACTTTGGTTCTGTCTGACCAGTTTAAAGTGAGCGGTTGTTGCCTGGTTCACTAAACATGTTGCGTTCTTGTTGTGCAGTTAACACCAAAGTTATGCATTGATATACAAGACAAAATGGGTACAGAAAAAATATACTTATGCGAAATTATTATCTCAAATGAGCATCAAAACCCTTTAACTCAGGTACTAAGAAAATCGCATATTTCAGAGCTGCCTGACCGCGTATTTGCTGAGGCGTCGACACGCGACCAGTGGCGCCACCGAGGGGACGAGTTCTACAAGCACCACCTGTACAACGTGGCCGCCAAGTGTTACGTGAGAAGTGGCGACTTGGACAAGGAGAAGATGTCGCGTGCGCAGCAGAGAGCCCTTGAGGCCAGTCGGCTCTGTGACAACCCACGCAAGTTACGTCACGAGTTCCTGTTTGCTGCGGAGGAGTACCTTGACTGCGGGATGACGACGGAGGCTGCGAGGTGTCTGTGTAACGCGAAGGAAACACTGCTTGCGGCCCAACTCTACGAGAAGATGGGACAGGTGAGAGTAGGGGCATACAGGTGAGAGTAGGGGCAGACAGGTGAGAGTAGCGCCAGACAGGTGAGAGTAGGGGCAGACAGGTGAGAGTAGTGGCAGATAGGTGAGAGTAGGGGCAGACAGGTGAGAGTCGCGCCAGACAGGTGAGAGTAGGGGCAGACAGGTGAGAGTAGTGGCAGACAGGTGAGAGTAGGGGCAGACAGGTGAGAGTAGGGGCAGACAGGTGAGAGTAGTGGCAGACAGGTGAGAGTAGGGGCAGACAGGTGAGAGTCGCGCCAGACAGGTGAGAGTAGGGGCAGACAGGTGAGAGTAGTGGCAGACAGGTGAGAGTAGCGGCAGACAGGTGAGAGTAGCGGCAGACAGGTGAGAGTAGTGGCAGATAGATGAGAGTAGTGGCAGATAGGTGAGAGTAGTGGCAGACAGGTGAGAGTAGGGGCAGACAGGTGAGAGTAGTGGCAGATAGGTGAGAGTAGCGGCAGACAGGTGAGAGTAGCGGCAGACAGGTGTGAGTAGCACCAGACAGGTGAGAGTAGGGGCAGACAGGTGAGAGTAGTGACAGACAGGTGAGAGTAGCGGCAGACAGGTGAGAGTAGCGGCAGATAGGTGAGAGTAGTGGCAGATAGATGAGAGTAGTGGCAGACAGGTGAGAGTAGTGGCAGATAGGTGAGAGTAGTGGCAGATAGATGAGAGTAGTGGCAGATAGATGAGAGTAGTGGCAGATAGATGAGAGTAGTGGCAGACAGGTGAGAGTAGCGCCTGACAGGTGAGAGTAACGCCTGACAGGTGAGAGTAGCGCCAGACAGGTGAGAGTAGTGGCAGATAGGTGAGAGTAGCGCCAGATAGGTGAGAGTAGTGGCAGATAGATGAGAGTAGTGGCAGATAGATGAGAGTAGTGGCAGACAGGTGAGAGTAGTGGCAGACAGGTGAGAGTAGTGGCAGACAGGTGAGAGTAGCGCCAGATAGGTGAGAGTAGTGGCAGATAGATGAGAGTAGTGGCAGATAGATGAGAGTAGTGGCAGATAGATGAGAGTAGTGGCAGACAGGTGAGAGTAGCGCCAGACAGGTGAGAGTAGTGGCAGATAGGTGAGAGTAGTGCCAGATAGGTGAGAGTAGTGGCAGATAGATGAGAGTAGTGGCAGATAGATGAGAGTAGTGGCAGATAGATGAGAGTAGTGGCAGACAGGTGAGAGTAGCGCCAGACAGGTGAGAGTAGTGGCAGATAGGTGAGAGTAGCGCCAGATAGGTGAGAGTAGTGGCAGATAGATGAGAGTAGTGGCAGATAGATGAGAGTAGTGGCAGATAGATGAGAGTAGTGGCAGACAGGTGAGAGTAGCGGCAGACAGGTGAGAGTAGCGGCAGACAGGTGAGAGTCGCGCCAAACAGGTGAGAGTAGTGGCAGATAGGTGAGAGTAGTGGCAGATAGATGAGAGTAGCAGCAGACAGGTGAGAGTAGTGGCAGACAGGTGAGAGTAGGGGCAGACAGGTGAGAGTAGTGGCAGATAGGTGAGAGTAGCGGCAGACAGGTGAGAGTAGCGGCAGACAGGTGTGAGTAGCACCAGACAGGTGAGAGTAGGGGCAGACAGGTGAGAGTAGCGGCAGACAGGTGAGAGTAGCGGCAGACAGGTGAGAGTCGCGCCAGACAGGTGAGAGTAGTGGCAGATAGGTGAGAGTAGCGCCAGATAGGTGAGAGTAGTGGCAGATAGATGAGAGTAGTGGCAGATAGATGAGAGTAGTGGCAGATAGATGAGAGTAGTGGCAGATAGGTGAGAGTAGCAGCAGACAGGTGAGAGTAGCGGCAGACAGGTGAGAGTAGCGGCAGACAGGTGAGAGTAGTGGCAGACAGGTGAGAGTAGCGGCAGACAGGTGAGAGTAGTGGCAGACAGGTGAGAGTAGTGGCATACAGGTGAGTGTAGTGACAGACAGGTGAGAGTAGTGGCAGACAGGTGAGAGTAGCGGCAGACCGTACTCAGTAGTCAAGAAAAGTGTTGATTTTATGCCATGAGTGATATATGAAATGTGTCCAGATTCGTAGTTATGCTAACATAGTTTTTTAGAATTCAAAAAACAAATGCACTTAAATAATCTGTAATGTCTACAATAGAACCATCCAGAATGATAAGGATTATTTTATTTGTTTATTACAAACAGATTAAGAAGTTGTATTTCATGAACTTAACCTGAGGGATTACCTGTAGCAATAACAGTAATGATGACAACATATTGTTATCCCTTGGGGGATTCTTACGGAGTGAGCGGCCATCAAAGAAATGTGCAGGCAACACAGTAGGTCAGACATACGTACGTTTTTACGCACACGTACACGTGGGTACACAAAGTAATCATGATTTAGACATAAAAATATTAATAGATATATAAATTAAATTAATTAAAAGCTAAATACGTTAAATTATCCCTCGAAAAATATATCATCTTGCATCATAATTTCAGGCTGCTTCTGTGTAAGTGGGATAGAGAACTGAGACAGACAGTAACTCATTCCTGTGTCTAAGTGACAGGGACACAGACCAGTTCGACTGCGACTGCGACGTTCAAGTGTGACTTAGTTTGCATTGATAGAGACAGACGTATTGCACAGAACCGTCGATATCCACGGTGGACATGGTCCTTATATATTGTTGTTGTTCTCCTCTTGTCCCTGTCGGCAGAGATGAGGTTGGTCATTGTTACTGTCTTCTTTTCTTTGTCTTTTCTTTCCTCACTTTTCTCTCAGTACATTCTCTAACCACACCAGTGCCTTCTATCTTTTGCCGTTGTTCTCCATTCTCCACTCTCTCTCTCTCTCTCTCTCTCTCTCTCTCTCTCTCTCTCTCTCTCTCTCTCTCCTCTCTCTCTCTCTCTCTCTCTCTCTCTCTCTCCTCTCTCTCTCCCTCCTCTCTCCTCCCTCTCTCTCCTCTCTCCCTCCCCTCTCCTCTCTCCCTCCCTCTCTCTCTCTCCCTCCCTCCCTCCCCCTCCCTCTCTTTTTCATCTCCCATTCTTTCCACATGACCAGCCCATTTCAACCTACCTCATATATTGTTGTATTGTTTTGTTTCAATAAACATTTGAAGGAGGATTTGATTTCTATGCAGTCCCATCATGCAGCAGCCCTGTACAAGAAGTTGGGGCGAATGGGCGACGCGAGTCGGGCCTACGAGAATGACAGCAAGTACGGGCAGGCAGTCGAACTGCTGGTGGCTGCAAAGCACTTCGACAAAGCCATTGACGTCGTCAGTCGCTACCACATCAAAACACAGGTGGGTTCTGTACAATAAGTAGTGCTACAGCATTTCTGTAGCATGGTTAGTATTAAAATTACTATATTTTAATATCAAGTACAACACTGAGATTTTTGTAATGGTTATTGTCTTTTCTGAATGATACATTTTGCTTGTTATGGACTTTTTCCATGAAACTCCAAACAACTTCTAGTTTTGGTGGCACCATTGGTAAAACTTTTTAATGACAAATTGCTTCCAAGTAGATCTACTCATAATTTAGTCAAAAGGGTCCAATGTGATAAGGTGTGAAATGCTTTTGTATCAACTGACAGATGTTAATTCACTCTTATTAACCGTAATATTTATCACAGTGGAATGTCACATTTAGGATCACCCACAATGGAACCTCACAATTAAGGACACCCACAGTAGATTCTCACAATTAAGGTCACCCACAGTAGACTCACAATTAAGATCACCCACAGTGGAACCTTACAATTAAGATCACCCACAGTGGAACCTCACAATTAAGGTCACCCTCAGTGGAACCTCACAATTAAGGTCACCCACAGTAGACTCACAATTAAGATCACCCACAGTGGAACCTTACAATTAAGGTCACCCACAGTAGACTCACAATTAAGGTCACCCACAGTGGAACCTCACAATTAAGGTCACCCACAGTAGACCCACAATTAAGATCACCCACAGTGGAACCTCACAATTAAGGTCTCCCACAGTGGAACCTCACTATCTGTATTAAGGTCACCAGCTGTAGATACAATTTAGGACTCTCCAATTGTGACTTTAATTGGAAGGTGGCTATATTACGGAGGGGACCATGGAGGGAGGCTTAAACAAGAGTAGTTTGTATACATGCCCGTTAACTACATAATTTGCACATTTTGGAAATAGTTTTTAGTTTAGATGTGCCAAGTTAGTTTGTAATTTGCATATGTTACAGATGTGTTATAGTTTGCATTTCTCAGAAATACATTATAAGTTTTTATCTTTGAATTTTTATTGTGTATGAACTATTAATGAGTTTGGGAATTGGTTAGGCCAACAAGTTGCAGTTTGTATTCTATTTATTGTATTACAATTATTTATTTGACACACATGTTTTCTAGGAGTACGAGAAGCAAGGTCTGCCTGTGCCACCAAAAATGTTGGCCAACAGACCAGGTTCTGAGACCCGCTCTGTGAAGCAGCTCTGCCTAGAAGCTGCAGAGTTTCACCATCAGAGTGGCCGCACGGACGACATGCTCGGCTCACTTGACCGCTTGCCGGACGTCTCGGACAAGGTCCAGTTTCTGCTACAGAGAGGCCTCGTCAGGTTGGCCGCACCAATCATGCAAGAGAATGGTTTGTACTAACATGTGCCGTCTATGTTCAGAAGACAAATGCGTTTGAAATGCTGGGTATTACACGACTGACTGTGAATGTTGTTTGTTAACATTGTAGATGATATAGATTTGTAAAGTTGTTTGTGGTAGGAATCAAGATTAATAAGTCGTGGCCTGCCTGTAACAGTGTATGTTAGCGTCTGGTAATGTCGTTGCCACGGAATGTTGTGCAGATGATGACAATTCTGGATAATTCGGCAGATCAAATAAAAAAAATCCATTACGACTAGATTAAGAAGTTTCCCCGTTATGCCACGATTAAGCTCCTATTGTGCCAAGATAAAAAAGTTTCCGTTATGCTTGACCTAAACAAAGTCTGTTACGCTTAGATTAACAATGTTCTATCATGCTCAGATCAACAAGGTTATGTTACGATCAGATTAACAAGGTACAGTTATGCAAACATTGACATGGTTCTGGTATGCCAAGAGTAACAAGGTTCCAATGTGCATTTTAAATTCGCAAATCTCATAGCAGTTTTCTGCTGACATTTTCAGGAAAGGCATTTGAAGTAGCGGAGGCATTCTACAAGGCAGGTGATTTAGAGATGGCACTAGAGTACGCATCCGCTGAGACGCAACTATCATTCCGCGCTGACTGCCTTCTATCTGCCTCCAGACATATGATGTCACGCGACGAGCCGTCAGATGACGAACGGAGTCGTGCGGAGAAGTACCTTCTCGAAGCGCTGAGTCTTTTTGTGATCATCAGCGACGACCGCAGCCATAGCGGTGCAGAAGCCAACCTGCTTCTGGGTCGCAGTGCGGAGACGAAACTGCTTCTGGGTCGCCTGAAGAACGACAGCGCGATGGTGTCTGAGGCGTACGAGACGTTTCACGAACTGCACAACGACATCGGCCAGGTGGCGTGCACCAAGGCGTTGTTGGACCAGGACGCGCTGCAGGGCAAAGACGACTCGTGCTCGAGATGTCTGCGCTGTCTACAGATGTTGTTTGACCTCGCTCGCGCGCTCGAGTTCGCAGCGAATGCGTTGGAGAAAGATCAGACCCGACACGTGCGAACCTTCTACGGGCTGCAGGACACGGACAAGCATCGTGAGTATCGGATAATGCGTGGGCAGGGTGCGCGCATCAACGCGTGCATGCCGGCGAAAGTACGCAGCACGACCGGCGACACACTGGAGGAGAAACGCGCGCACGAGTACATCATCAGCGACCTCATCAGAATGGTGCCTGGCATAGTGGGTGTGATACGTGAGAAGGCAAAGTGTGTGATCGGCAGCAACCGACCGTGCGAGAGGTATTCTGCTGGTCTGGGGTGTGAGGACTCGCGGGATAACAGTTGTCCCCATTTTGTAGCGACTCGGCAACAACGGAAGCAAGTGGCCCAAGCGCTCCTGTGGATGGTACAGCTGGATGTGCTCATTTCGTCGGTCCTGAAGCGCCGCTTCATGGACATGGTGAACCCACGAGATAGCAAGATGCTGAGAGATCTGGAGACGAAGCCTCGTGATAAGTGGTTGCGTCAGTTCTACCAGGCGATATTCCCGGAGGACGGCCGCGTCTCCGATGGAACAGTGGAACTCGTGCGGAACATCCGAGAGAACGCACGGACGCGGGACAAAATGATGCGCTGCTCGGAAGAGTGGCTATGGAAACCACTGGAGCACAAGGACCGCCAGGCAAACACCGACTGTCTCATCAGGATGCACAATATCAGGTTGATGTGCCAACCAAACCTGGAGAGTCTCGTCCATCTGCTACTGCCGGAAGAGAAGTGGTTCAAGGAGCATCCGCGCAAGTCCCGTTCACCTCCTGAGCTCGGCATACACAAGAAATCTGGCCTTATCTTCTTCCGCAAGTACATCGATGGGATGGTGTACTTGTATCGCAAGAGTGACCCCGTGGAAGCGTTTGCCTCCATCAACATGTTGCTGCACTTCATAGCTGCCTGCCCGCGAGCCCCACTGCTGCCGTCCTTCGCCAATGCAGCGTTGCTTCTCGAGCGGCAGGTCATCCTGGCCTTCTGCCTCAACCTCTCCAGAAGCGGTGCTTCGGGTGTGCTGCCTGAATGCTACCTGGCTGCCGTAAACGTCACAGATGGCCTGTATGCGCAGAAGAGTATCGGCGGGTTATACAGCATCGTCCAGCGATACGTGGGTCGGCGTTTGACAACAGGACGTGTAATGACCCTACCTCGCGTCATGTGTGGGCACATCGACAAGAGCTTCGACATGTTCGTCTTCGACAGCGACGATCTGATCAGGTCTGGCGAGTGCGAACGCGTGCTCATTCTTGCGCTTGTCATGCTCAGCAACGCCGGGGTCAACAAAGCCATCCCAGTAGAAGCCGAGAACATGCTGCGTAAACGTCTCGCGGCTGTTAGTTTTCCAACGCAGTTGGACGTTCCGAGACGCGTTCGAACGGCGCTGGCTGAGGTCCAAACAGCCGTTTGTAAGCGGGACGTCGTGCGGGCGTTGAAACATCTACTCGAGAAGCGTGATCCGAAGGAACCTCTCCGGAAGTACGTGTGGAGTCGCACCAGTGGTTGCCTCAGCATACAGCAGGTGTCGGATGTGAGCGCCATCGATGGTGATCGTCGCTACGAGCCGTGCACCCAAGTCGCTGTTCAGCCACTTGAGGAGGCGCGTCCAGATCTCGTCACGGCTGAGAAGACGGAAGATGCACCACGAGGGGGTGCTGAAAAAGAGGAGGAGAACTGGCAGGATGAAATGTTCACGGATGCGTGTATCGAGAAGGCGCAGACCGATCAGGAGCAACTAGCCGCTGAGCATTCGACCCTTCAGGTGGCAGACGGCGCATCGGCTCTCGCACCGCCACCCGAGCTGCAGCACCAGATGTCCACAGCGGATCCCTTCGCTGACTTCGACATCGACGACACCATGTGCCAGGTGTGCTACGTGCCGTTTGCGCAGGATGCAGAACCGGCATCACCTGGGGGTGAACAGCTGCACCCGAGAAACATGCACGAGATGTCACGTGAACATATGGTGAAACAGGATCAGTTTGAGGGCTACAAGAACTGGTTCATGAATTTTGTTCAGCCCATGTTTCAAACGGCATCCGCCATCTTGACAACATATCGGCCAGCTGCCCTGCTTGACTTACAGCATGCCATGATGCAGCTCCAAAGTGCCAGGAAGGAGGTGGAAGGCCATCGTCATTGGGACAGACTTCAAGATATGAGCGAAGCTGCAAGGAATTTGGAACGTTGTCTCAATGAAGCACAGGGAACAGTGGCCCGCATACTTGATGAAGAGGAGCAGGTAAAAGCCTACTATATATTATACTTTAATATATATATATATATATATATATATATATATATATATATATATATATATATATATATATATATATATACATACATATATACATACATATGTATATATATATATATATATATATATATATATATTAAAATATTAGTATAATAAATTCAATTATACCAATATCAGCGTGTAATTAAAAGTCCAGTCGTTTTTTTACAACTGAAACATAGTTATATTAGACACATTTGTGAGTGGCATTCAGTTATAATCATACAAAACTGTATTTACAAGCAAGGACTACGTTTTCTGTGTGTGCACTATCGTTATAACAGGCGTTAATTTGAACGCACAGGTGGCATCATAACGAAAATCCAACATCCGTAATCATGACAGCAAATTCAATCCAATAATTTCAGCACTTGTAAGAAGATCTGAATGATACCATCAGTGATGGAAAAGAGAAAACAATTACAATAACACAAAAACTCAAAAGACAAGGAGAGTCATTACTATTCATGCAAGAAAGATATGGATAGTTACTGTGTGTGTGTCTGGGTGTGGTGTGCGTGGTGCGCATGCGTGTGGTGTGAGTGTGTGTGGGGGTTTCTTTGTGTGTATGCGTTTATATTTGTGGTGTATTTGTGTATGTGTGTGTGGGTGGGTGAGTGTGTGTGGGTTTCTTTGTGTGTATGTGTTTATATTTGTGGTGTATTTGTGTGTGTGTGTGTGTGTGTGTGTGCGTGCGTGCGTGCGTGCGTGCGTGCGTGCGTGCGTGCATGCGTGTGTGTGTTCATTTTTATATATTTTAATGTGTCGTGAAGCACCACAAACAATACTGGATGTGCTATGCCAAATAAAATATATATTTCTGCACGTTTATAGTTATAAAATATACTTAATAGAAGTTGGTTGAAAGACCTTCTAACCTCTGGAACATGCGGTTAAAATGTGGAAGTCTAAAATCTATACTTGCCTGCATTCCTACGTATCCGTAGATGTATAGTTACGTTTGTCACGACAGCGGACGAGACTGGAGGCGGACCAGCAGGCGGCCCTGGGGCCAGACCAGGGGGTGCTACAGGCGGATCACGATCAGTACAACGACGACGAGGCGGGACCAATCCTGGAAGTCGCAAAAGGGCCCAAATCCCGAAAACACAAACCTAGTTACAGGGTCCGGAACAAAGCAAAGTCGAGGGGCCGACGGAACTAACGACATACTTCATTTCACTTGTCAGTTTGTTATGATTTTGCTATGTTTGTGGACGTTTTTTGTATTGTTTAATGTGTTTAAAAGTTCATGTGTGTAGCGGTATTGGTCGCCTGGTAGATGTTTGTGTTTGCTACTCTGTGGCTTCTGTAGGTTTAGATTATTCTCTTGTCATTTCCACTGCGGCAGCAGTCACCATGACATTCAATTAGTCGTTTCATTCATATATGAATTATTGACTATTCAATACTATCCATTCACAGTTTTAATTCTACGTAGATATTCGACGGCAGTTAGTGTAACTCGTCTACAAAATATGCCATGAACAGACACACTCATGATTACTAACGGAAATGCATAGAAAATGCAACATTTATGTGGCAAAATCAGTGTAAGATTATATCTGAACACGAATCGTCATAGATTAAGAACAGTTAGAAGTCTGGTTTTTTAACCAACGAATAATCATTTGTCGTGCTTTATTTAACACTTACGCCCCATATAAGATGCAATGTGTATTCACGGACATAGATATAATTGAAATACATAATTATACATAATTTTATTACGTATTTGATTGTGATAACTTAGCAAGACATGATGAGGTTGCAATTGTAATTTGTATTCCAAATTATGATTTATCCATGTAATTGACAATGACAATTGTGGTTCTTAAAGTGACGTTTTGGTTCACCGAAACACTAATCTGACAGTATTTTTTCAAGCACTTATTAATTCAAGTACAAAGTACTCTGCACATGTGTGAATAATTTGTAATCAGTGTTCTATGATCATAATCAAGATGTGTTAGTTGAACTATAATTCCTGCACTGTTTATCAGCACGCAACGTGTAGTCTACTGTGTTGTAATTATGCAAAATGACATACTCGCTTAAAGATTGTGATTATTTTTCACACATTCATGACGAAATCATGTCTTCCTGTAAGAAACGTATAACGTTGTTATTTTGAATAATTTTTCATCATGTTTCGATGCACTGGGTTAAGGAACTGTACACATGTGATTTGCATTCTTTTCAGTCTTTGCTGCTCATATGATAAATGAATATTAGTTCGTATTGTTACCGGTGATTATAATTCAAAGAATTCCTTTTGTCTTTATGCGCTTCGGAACTTGATTGGCAAGTGATAGTATGTTAGCTTATTAGTAGTATGCTATGTTATTTGAAAACAGTCTTTGTAAACTTATAGTACAATCGATGGACAACTAAAATTACATATATTGTTCTAAAATAACATAACATGCAATTTGTTTTTGTTTCTTGTGTGAAGTAGAAATTAACCCATTACAGTATACTACCATTAGTTGTCATGCCCAGTAATGTTTTAATCATGATCTGTTCATGCATATGTGTGGTTTCAGATGTATTTGATGTTGGGCATTTTATATTTGCAGTGTTATGACATTTTTGATTCACCAATTATAGAACAATTACATGGGCAAAATGTGACTAGTTTTTATAAGTATTGAGACATATTTTTTGAAAATGTAAACATGTGATGTTTTTATAAACTATTGATATGCAGGTATTTACCCTGAACCAACAGTTAATCACAATATTTTTATATGTTCTTTGCACAACTCAATAAAAAAAAAACAGTACTGTGAAATGTATTTGATGTGTTCCATTTTGAACTATTTGTGTTTTGACCATCACAATGTCAGCCAATATACCGATGGTGAATGTACGTTATATATAAGTCGATCGGTTAGGTTTCTATAATTAAAAGATGGTTATTTCTTTAAAAAATAGTCGATTATTAAAAGATAAGAAAGCAGTACACTTACAAACTTCTTCTTGAACACACACTTCAAAGTTCATAGCCGCATCATGAAACACCTTGAACAACATCACATTCTAAATGCCCAGGTCCACTTCCGTCTTTTGACTTGTTAAATAATGTCTTTGCCTTTTCTCTCACCCAGAGGTTAGTTTTTCTATCCGTCTATATGTGATGCTTAACATACTTCTTTTAATGTTTGTGCGATTGCTAGCTTGTTCTTTGCCTGGCTGGAGAGGGCCCACGTTTCCACGGCGTATGTCAATGATTGTTGGTAGTAGGCATTCATGAGTTATAGATACAAAAATCCAAAGTTCTCTTTGAAGATCTTCGTGGAGCATGCTACCCAGCGTTGTCTTGTTTAAGTACTGCTCAACACTCATGGTGGAGTCAAACGGTCATGTATAAGACATAGTCATTGGCAAGTAGATAGACTGTGGAGTTGATATTGTTAGGTAAGTCACTGATATAAATAAGGAAGAGTGTCGGCTGTCATTCTTCCTTGGATTTTATCGGTGTGGTAATTGTTACTGAAATACAATGACATACTGTGGTTGATTGAATTTATTGAAAGTAATCTCTTTAAAAAAATTCTGAAATAAATCCCTCCATTAAAATTATACTAGAAGCAACAGGTGCTCAGTTAGTTTTAATGTTTTTCTGTTGTAAAAAATGAGAGGTTGGCTGTAAAATAGGTGGGAGAAGAGATGTTGAGACACCTGCAACACCACTTCATGGCCACCTAATGATGACTAGTGATACCCAATTGTGTAGACATAACATAGTATTAATAATGGTACATTCCCTACATTATTACATGTGTTGAATCAAAAGTGAACATATAGCTGTATTTATTATATTAGTGATTTATTAAAACAACTGTACATTTTATACAATTATCCTTAAAATGGTACATGGAATACAAGCTAATTATATAAGATACATGGGCTCCTAAGCTTGGCATAATTGTGTGAACCTAACTTGCTTTTTAACTAGCTATATTAGTATTTATTAAAAAGGTAAGTTCTTCTATATCGCAGTAGACAATCCTTGATCAGGATTGCTCAAAGCAGATGGAACACCATTTCGGCTTCTCTGGGAAGCACGCAGCCATGCTGCAATTAAAGCGCAAATACTGTTCGTACACAAATATCCACCACTGTCTACAGCCAGATATTCATTCATAACAAACATAGCTATGTGAACTGGAGCGATGTAGAGTGAAAAAAACTTGCCCAAGGTTTGACACGGCAGAGAACTCAACCTATGTCCTCTTAGCCGAGAGTCTGAAGTTGTAGCCACTGCGCCATTACACTACTCTACAACTGTTACCAATAACTTTTAAAAAACAAAAGTAAAACAAACAATTCGCCTACCATCTGTCTTGAATTGTGTATGAAACACGGCATCCCAGATAAAATCTCCCATATTATAATATAGGTATTTATTAATTATATGCAGTTGGAAGTTTCTTGTGAAGCCTTAAAGGATGGATCCAGTTGGTTTCCAGGTACAGCTGTATGTGTATGTGAAGGTTAGTTGTTGGATACTGAGGATTGTAGGTGGAGGTCCATATGATAAGCCTAGAATCTTGGATTTCGAAACTTAAACGTTAATACTACAGATTATTGCTATAGGCAATACATACCGTTATACCCAATCGTTGACATCCACATGCATCTTTTAATTTCAGAAACATAACCGATCGATTTAAATATAACGTACATTCATCACTGGTATATTGGTTGACATTTTTATGGTCAAAACACAAACATTACGTGTAAAATATTTGGAATCAAAAACGTAAATTCGGGAATTCTAATAGTCCGCAGCGACGTCTATCGAGTCGATTGGAACCCTCTTCTCATGAGTTCCGGTTAGCTGTCAAACTTGGCGTCGTTTCTGTTCACGTTTGTGATTTCACGCATAATATTTGCGTGTTGACCATCAAAATGTCAACCAAAATACCGATTGTGAATGTACGTTATATTTAAGTCAATCGGTTATGTTTATGTAATTAAGAGCTGGTTATTCCTTTGAAAAATGGCTTCTTCTAGAACGCATACTGATACTTCATATTTCTCATCACAAATCAATTCGTGCATTTGCCAGTCCTGTTCTCAACACCACATGGTAATTCATCTAGGTATTCCTGTTTATTAATTTCTCTGTATAAGATATAGTCATCAGCAAAGAGGCAAACTGTGGAGTTGATATTGTTAGGTAAATCACTAATGTAAATAAGGAAGAGAGCCGGTCGTCATTCTTCTTTGAATCTTATCTGTGGTATACTTGTTACTGAAATACAATGGCATACTGTTTTGTGTTAAATAAATGACTGGTTGAATTAACTTATGAGTGATTGGATTTATTGAAAATAATCTTCTCTTGAATAATTGTCTGAAATAATTCCTTCCATTAAACTTATATTAGAAGCAATGGGTGTTCAGTTTTTCTGTTATAAAAATGAGCTGTAAAATAGGTAAGAGATGAGATGTTGAGACGCCTGCAACATCCCTTCGTGGCCACCTAATGAAGACGAGTGATACCCAATTGTGTAGACATAACATCGTATTCACGATGGTACATTTCCTACATTATTATGTGTTGAATCAAAAAAATGACAGTACAGCAGTATTTACTATTTTGATGATTTATTAAAACAACTTTACACAGCATCATTATTATCATCATGGTTGCTCATTTTATACAATTATCCTTAAAATGGTATATGGTATACAAACTAAGATGCATGGGCTCATAAGCTTGGCATAATTCTATGATGCTAACTTGCTTTTTAACTAGCTATATTAGTATTTATTAAAAGGTAAGTTCATCTATATCGCAGTATACAATCCTCGATCAGGATTGCTCAAACCACTTTACACTTTACTACCTGGCAAACCTGTTCAACGGAACACCATTTCGACTTCTCGCCCAGCGATGTTGCAATTAAAACGCGAAGACTGTTCGTACACAATTATCTACCACTGTCTATAGCCAGATATTCTTTCATAAAAGTATAGCTAAATGAACTGGAGCAATGAACAATGAAAAAACTTGCCCAAGCCAACTCACCGTCCGTCCGTCCGTCCGTCCGTCCGTCCGTCCGTCCGTCCGTCCGTCCGTCCGTCCGTCCGTCCGTCCGTCCGTCCGTCCGTCCGTCCGTCCGTCCGTCCGTCCGTCCGTCCGTCCGTCCGTCCGTCCGTCCCGTCCCTCCCTCCCTCCCTCCCTCCCTCCCTCGCTCCCTCCGCTCCCTCCCTCCCTCCCTCCCTCCCTCCCTCCCTCCATCCCTCCCCCTCCATCCCTCCCTCCCTCCCCCTCCCTCCCCCCTCACTCTATCCATTCATTCATCCATACATCTATCCATCCATAAATCCGTCCATCCACTCAACCACCCATTCAGCCAATCCACCTATCCATACATGCATCCATCAATCCATCCATCGATCCATCCATTCATTCACTCATTCATCCGCCCACCCATTCATCCATCCATGAATCCATCCATTCATTCATTAATTTTTTTCTTTCTTTGTTTCATCCATCCACTCGCCCATCCATACACACACCCATCCATCTATTCATTCATCCATCCATCCCTCCGTCTCTCAATCCCTCCATCCTTCCATTCCTCCAGTGAGTTAACTGTATTTCGTCCGGGGGTCCCTCGGTAAGGCTTAGTCACTCTAGAATGTGGCCACAACGAGTGTGCTGGTGCACACGACACCCCTGCCGCATTCCCCTTGCACAGGCTCTTTCGGGCTCGTAGCTAGTTTCAGTAACACCGCGTTTAAAGGTAGTCAGTTTAAGTAAAAGTAATTCGGAAGCGGTCTGTGTTTGGGGGTGCCCAGAGAGCAGATAATACGGTTTCTTGCCAGTGCACACGAGTTTCTTATAAAACTTAGATATATCTTAGGTAATTATCAAAAATGGTGTCACTATCATACGTATGGTTAGTTGCAAAAAGACGAAGGACACAGACGTGACTGGACAATTCAGAAAACGGAAATGGACCTGGGCAGGGCAAATCATGCAGCAGAGTACGAGATAAAGGGTTTAATTCTGCTGACAGGGCCAAATTGTACGTTTGTCATTTAGTTGTGTAATCTCCGTAAATATTTCGATTGTGTTACTTTATGCCATTGCACTAACTTAATAATAATTTGACAACATTTTTTCTGCGCCAAAACACCTTGTAATTATAACCATTCAGAGGCGTATTACAACACTATAAAGATTTCCTTTTTAAAACGTTAAAATAGAAATATGCATTTGTATGTAAAATAAATTGATCAATAGTAATAAATAATATTAGTCATAATAGTTCTAAATGCAAATACTAATAAAGATGCTTTATGTAGTCTTACTTATATGTGTTATTCATGACCGACCGACCGACCGACCGACCGACCGACCGACCGACCGACCGACCGACCGACCGACCGACCGACCGACCGACCGACCGACCGACCGACCGACCGACCGACCGACCGACCGACCGACCGACCGACCGACCGACCGACCGACCGACCGACCGACCGACCGACCGACCGACCGACCGACCGACCGACCGACCGACCGACCGACCGACTCAGTTGTAAAAAGACGAAGGTCATAGATAGCCTCTGCACAATGATAATGACGATTCAGCTTCCCCCGACGTGAGAGAAGTTCCACAGGTACACAGTACAGAGGTTGCTACACAGGATAGGCTGGTACCCCAGGACCGTGCCGTCTAGCGCGATTTATCGAGGAAGGTTATCCAACTGGTGGAGTATGGAGCTGATAGCTACGGACGAGACGACGACCACAGCGAGGGTCAGAAATATATGTCTAGGGATAGGGTTGACACGTATAAACTAATACAATCCTCGTGTGCACTGGGATGAAACTGGGGAACCACAGACCGTAGAGTGACCATCATAATATATGCTTTTTATTTTCTTATTCACATGTACTTCGATGCATCCTTTTTATCCTCTTACGTAGAACTTCAACTTTGTTGGTCCTAACGACTTATGCACTGGTATGTTTCAGGGGAACGACGCATCATCGCGGTGGACAGCGACTCAGCAGACGCGCAGGAAGGCAGACCCAATCGTGTGGATGTGTTCGGTGCAACAGCAAGTCAAGGAGTGGCAGAGTTTCTGCAACAACGGAACTTTTGGTAGATGAGACAGTCAGAGACATCGCTTGAGGATGATGAAGGATGACCCTAGTACAATGGCTTTATGATGAACTAGTAAAACATTCTCCATCTTAGTTTATGATATCATACGTCATCGAGGTATGCCGATTTCTCTGAGAACCTGGGATATGAGTGTTGCATTTGACAAAGACATGCTTGTTCTGGACACGTTCCACACACATGTTGTCATTTTGTGGCGATTCCGCGTTGGAATGAATAAAATCATGACACAATTTTAATTTTAATACAACATATTGGTGATGTTATGTCATTCCCCCATTTCTTTTGTTTTTGAAATGAAGACACTGTACATTATACATAGTGTACACATACATATACACACATTCATACATACATTCATATACATACATACATACATACATACATACATACATACATACATACATACATACATACATACATACATACATACATACATACATACATACATACATACATACATACATACATACATACATACATACACACATATACAAACATACACACATACATACATACACACACATACATACACACATACAAATATATATATACACACATACATACATAAAAACATACATACATACATATACACATAATGTATATACACATACACACATACATACATTCACACATACAAACACACATACATACATATATACATAGTTTTACATACACATACATACAAACATATATACATACATACATACATACACACATACATACATACATGCATGCATACACATATGTACAGGGAAGAGTGTATCAACGACGAGTAGGAAGACCAAACCTGAGATGAAACGACAACGAGTGTGCTGGTGCACACGACACCCCTGCCGCATTCCCCTTGCACAGGCTCTTCCGGGCTCGTAGCTAGTCCCTTGTTAAGGTCGTGCTTAATGCTAAAGCTAATGTCAGTTTAAAGAAAAGTAATTCAGGAGCGAGTTTATGTTTGGTGGCTTGCCCAGTTTTTAGCAGATAACACGGTTTCTTCCAGGCATACGAGGTTCTTTTAAACCTTAGCTATGTCATAAGCAATCACCTAAAGTAATTTCACCAATTATACGTATTGAACAATTCAGAAGACGAAAGTGGACATGGTCAGGGCACTTCTGACATTTGAATACGAAACAACAGATGGATTTCTGCTAAGAAGCCAAATTGTAAGTGTCTCATTTAGTTGTTTTATCTCCGTATTTAGCATGAAGAATTATCTGTGGTGTACTACTGTATGCCATTCCACTAGCGTAATAATAATAATAATCTGACAATTTTTACTGAGCCATAAATCTAGTAATTATAGCCATTCAGAGGCGCTTTATAGCACTACATAAATTTCTTTTAAAACAAAAAATAATATAGAAGTTTATTTGTATGACAAAATAAATCGATCAGTATGAATTCATTAATATAAATAAATAAATAATATTACTCATAATAATTATAATTAAAATAATTAAATTAACAAAGACGCTGATGTAGCCTTACGCCTAGTGTATGTGTTAATTATCGGTAATTTACGATTGATTGCAGACTGTACCTAGCTACCTGTCATTGGCAACAGGATGGAGAGACAAACTAGATAGTCCAGGCTCTGCCATATAGGCCCGTAAAACATTTAAGGTAAACGCAGTTTTTCTTTTCATTTGTATTCTACGTACCATGTCTTTCAACATTTCAGGAGGTGCTTTTTGAAAAACCATGGCATAAGGCCACTGGAGCGTGAAATACAAAATGGCCGCCACTTTGCAAGTATTCGTCTACAAGTTTGGATCTAGTAGGGCTAGATACTCAAATTTCTATCAATTCCGCCTGAAATTGACATTCCAGACACGCCTGACCTATCTTTTTATGTTTTGATGTCATATTAGATGAGAAATCCTATATGGCCGCTCGTCCATGACGATCATCGACTGCAGAAACACAATCAGCCGTAACTTAATTTCAATCGAAATTAAGCTAGAAACTGGATTTTGATGTCCCTCTCGATGGTTATGAGAATCCCCAATCAAATAAATATTTTGTCATGACCTTTCAAGTTGATCGTGTTAATGGGTTAAAATTAATTGTTTTTAACCATGTCTGTTTGCGAATGGGGGTACAACTGGCATATGCATGAGCTAGAGGTCTTATATCAGTGGCTATCATCGTAGTTCTGCTGGGATAAAGTCAAATGTATGAGACTATATAAATTTGTTAAGGTTATCAGCGCCATGTCAAAATCAAAAGGTCACTCATCCCTCCATGAAGCTCGCTATACTGCGGAGTTGATTTATTTGATTTGTGTTGGTCTTCCCGATGTGCCCCATGCAGGTTTACGTTCATGTGATGGTATTCAAGCCATGATCACCACTGCAAATGTTCTTTTGATGTGTGTTGGTTCCTGTCAGTCATCCTAACCCCTATGATAGATTAAACCATTGCGAGAAACGTTGTAGTGTCCGCAAGCAGGCTACGATGCCTGTGTTCTATGATGAAGGCGTGTTTCACACGGTTGCAAGTATTTCGAGTCAGACACATTTGCGGCGGACATCAATGGCATGTTTGGAGGGTTTCACTATGCGAAGATTCTACCACATTGTAATCGTTGCTACATCAGTGGTAGTGGCCAGGACGATGCCGTAATTAAAGCAGAGGTTTTCAGGAAGCGAACCCTGATTTCAATTCTCACCGAAAGTCACTACTATAGGTGAAAGCAAAGCGTGCTGATGATTGTCGAGGTGACTGATACACTCATTTGGGAGGTATTCTTCCTCGCCATCGACACTCAACTCAATGATGATCTGATACAGCTGCAGGTGCTTCTGTGCGAGAAGAATGCCGAAGTCGCACGTACCGCATTCCTGTAGGTCTTTTAACTCATACAGTCCTTGCTTATCAAATACAGTACCTTCCTGATTGAGTGCCAAGTCAAGTCTGAGATGGCTGGATTCAACATGAACATCAAGAAAATGTTCGACCTACTCAAGTACATCACCACCTCGGTTCGGGAGGGATGGTGGTGGCTTTTACATGTCTCCTGCATGAAAATATTTCTGGGGAATTTCTTTCAGGAATTTGGAGCCTCCAGAAGTCAATTGTTAGGGCTTGTACTACGCTAGGAAAATTCAGTTGCAAGAGGCGGAAGACTCAGCACCCTATGAGAGTGTCACGATATCAACGTTTGTAGTGCGAGACCGGAGGGGCAGCTTCCACTCTGTCGAATTAGATAGGAAGCTGGAACAGTCCATCCAGCGGGCATCAAAGAGTCGGGGAGGCATCGTCGGCCAGCCACGAATGTTTGCAGTTGTAATGGAGTTGGAGCTGATATTCCATGAGACCCTGCTCATACAGAACAAATGCCGTGAACTCACAAATGAATGGGTTTATAATGGAGCGTCATAAGACCGTCATATGCCAGGAACTCAGGGGTAATAAGGGCGTGATTTTGTATAGCAATGTCTCCAGTCTTCTTGACTTTGTGCGAGCTCTAGCAAATCCCTTCATTGTCAAAGTCTCTGCAGTCAGACTGCACACCTTCTTTACGAAGACCTTTTCAATGATGAGATAATGAATGTGTTCGAGAATGGAGAGAAGTTACAACGAGAGCGGTTTGTTCTTAAGACACAGAAGCTTGCAGTAGCAATTCACAGGATTACCTTGCAAAGTGTGACACGGTCGTTCACACCAAACCTAATACAGCATCCTACACCACCACACCCAAAGTACTCGCAGCTGCCTAGCGGGATACTGATATACCCGGGAACGTGGAGTAACTGTCGAGGAAGTCTTATCGCATGACCACCTCCTCACCAGCCATTTGTTTGATGGGCGACTTTACCTCTACCAAACCCGACAAGATCAAACTCGTGGCTCAGTTGTTGGCATATCTCATAGATGATGTTGGTGCAGGGATTGGATAACGTAGTTCTAT